>VZTO01000900.1:271967-302851 GCA_013400615.1 Syrrhaptes paradoxus | reverse complement strand
TCTATGATTTTATGATTCCATGAAAAGCATATTAAAACTACCAGCAATTAAAGGAACAGTAATATTTTTGCAGCACATCAGCACACAGAACAGCATCTTCCAGCACTGAGGGAAGTCCCTGACAGATAAGGTTTGACACACCAAAATTATTTTATCAAAACTTGGAAAGCTATGCTGTAGACTTAAAGCATCCATGCTCCTAGAAATGCTGAGCAAACCAGTGGGTAGCCAACCATAACAGGACAAAAGAAGAAAGGGTAATTGAGCAGTTTGGTTCCAGCTTCAGAAGCAAGTCTCTTTGTTATCGCATCTACCCACAGCTGGTAGAGCTGCTGCCAGCTGTGAAAAACTCAGCTTTACAACCATGGTACAAGTGGCATTTCAGGAGCATCTTGTCTGAGGGCTCAGAGAGGCATACAGGGTGCTATTATGCCTCTAGACATGAAGTAATTGCTTGAGTAAAAGTGTAGAATCCGTGTGAACTGATCAGCCAAGAATTCTACTGAAAAATAAGGCAGACAGGGCCTTTTATATTTGGAGGTCTGTTTCGTGAGGAGTGCCTAATAATCTTGAATGACAGTGCGATTGTATCAGTGCTGGATGAGTGCCACCAGTGCATCCCTGGCCCCACGTGCCAGTTTCTGCATTTCAGCTCCCCTTCACTGTGGAATAAACCGGGCAGTACTTTTTCACAAAGGGTAACTTTGGTCCAGGGATGCCTAGCTCTACGTGCCCACTGTAATAATGGAAAAATTAAGTCCTCCTAGGGTCATTTGGAGAAGGAACCCAAGCATGAGTGATGAATCCAGTCAGTCCTGGAAGAGTTAAAATACTTCACTGGCATGGAATACACAGTCTTCCTAAAATTATCCTTTTTCAGGCTCCAACATGTATTTTAAATCACACCTATCCAAACACAGGATGGAACAGTACTTTGGGCCATGTGAAGTATTTTAACTTCAGCTGTCCAGGGGCAGTCTTTACCCCCACCACTTCCCCTCTCCAGTGCTAAAAAACTCCTGCTGGGTAATGAAGGTCACTCCAGATCCACATGGATGAAAATTACATGGAACATTAGCACGAGTTCAGCTAAAGGAAAGTTGTCATAAAAACTCCCCTGAGGGCTCGAGGTAACCCCCATCACAATTATTAGGAGATTCTCGCACACCAGTGTTAGAGATAAGCAGTCCAGAGCAGTGGAAATGTTGCCTTTCCTCTTGGTTTCATTTTCTGTGTCTTTTGATTTCATTTTTCTGTATGCATGGAGATTATAGACAACATGAATAATGTCAGGGCATTTTTATGACACATTTTCAGCAATGGCTTGTGAGATATGAGCAATACTGTGTGAGTTGCTTTGGCTCACATTTGCATCCAACCATCAATGAGTAAAATGAAATCTCACAGCTGTCAACATTCAATTTCTGAGGCGCTCAGGATTTTCATCACTCATCCACAACAGACAGAAGGTAACTCCCAGATTACTTTTTCTTTAGAGTTATAACATTATATCTATTTTTAAGGACAAAAAAATAGAATAAAAATTACTTCCAATAAGTCATTGATACTGCATGTTATATGCCATTATACAATTATATTGAATGCACCTGAAAAAAAGTTCATGTTTGTGCCAAAAATGCCAGGTAAACACATTTCCTGTGTATCAGTCTAAATTGATTGCAGTTAACATGGCAGTCTTTCCTCTGAAAGTATCTCAGGATAGACTGCCAAGTTATACTGGCAGATAGATATTAGAGTCCTTCTAATGCTCATGCTCCAAAGCATAGCAGATCAGCTGTCAGGAAGAAGTTTCCTCCTTATATGTGATTTAAGAGTTCTCGTTCAACAGATCTCAGGTAGTCATTTCAGCTGATAGCTGATCTTAAAGTAAAGAAACCTTTCAAAATATTGATGGATCTGGCCTTTCAGGCTTCAACAATTCTGTCCTCTCTTTCTCAACCCACTACATGTATTTCAAAGCTTCTCAAAGAGCTCATTTAGAGACAGCTGGGCAAAAGGTGCCTGATCCAGACCTCAGTGAAGTCAGAGATCTGTAATCACTTGAACGTAGTTGGACCCAGAACCATGGAGGTGCCATTTAGTCTGTGTCTGCATTAGCAAGTTCACTGAGGAGCAGATCTGTAGAGAGAAATTTGGTGCCGACACTTCATACCTTTGTGGGGTGAAGTGAGACTGCTCTCATGAGACCCCACCTGGAGTACTTGCATCCAGCTCTGGGGCCCCCAACATAAGAAAGACATGAACCTGTTGGAGTGAGTCCACAGGAGGGGCCCAAAGATGGTCAGAGGGCTGGAGCACCCTCCCCTGTAAGGACAGGCTGAGAGAGTTGGGGTTGTTCAGCCTGGAGAAAAGAAGGCTCCAAGGAGACCTAATAGCAGCCTTCCAGTACTTAAAGGGGGCCTACAGGAGAGAAGGGGAGGCACTCTGTATCAGGGAGTGTGATGATAGGATGAGGGGTAACAGTTTTAAGCTGAAAAAGGCTGGATTTATTTTAGATATTAGGAAGAAATATTTTACTGTGAGGGTGGTGAGACACTGGAACAGGTTGCCCAGGGAGGTTGTGGATGCCCCATCCCTGGAGGTGTTCAAGGCCAGGCTGGATGAGGCTTTGAGCAACCTGGTCTAGTGGAGGTGTCCCCACCCATGGCAGGGGGGTTGCAAATAGATGATCTCAAAGGTCTCTTACAACCCAAGCCATTCTATGATTCTATGATAGTGATATTGAGACATATAGACTGGGTCAAAAGTCTACCCAACACAGACTTTTACCTGTGTAGCAGCCAACATCAGGAGCTTCTGAGTCATCTTTTAAATTATCATAACCAAAAGTGTATAACAGTGATTTATCTCTGTTAGACTTTCATGTTCAGGTGACAGCAGCTACAGAGTTCAAGCCCCTTCCCATAGACCCCTTCATACTAGAAAACCAATTAATCAAATAATTAATGAAGCATGGCTTCATTGCCAGAAATAGCAGGTGCAAGCTTCTTAAGTGTGAGAAGACCTGCAGTCTTGAGGACAGTCTTTCCAACCACTAACTGCAGGTCCTTTTCTGCAGCACTGTCACTTCTGTGTCTGTGCAGGTTTCAGATCCATTTAACTTCACCATGTGCAGGGAACCTGTTTCATGCAAAGCCCTCCCAAAGGGTCTCTGCTCCATCCTGTCAATACAGTATTCCTTGGAAGTTGTGTTTGTTTTTTATTTCACAGAAAAAGTATAATGCAGTTTGTTTTTCTGGGGAGACACTGATATAGATACTATCAGCCTGAAATTCTGTACCTTAAAAAGCCTGAGTACTTTCAGGTACAAGTCTGTCCCCTGCCAATATTTTTAGTTTTACCATCACCTTGTACTTTGTTCCTTTTTTGTTTTGTAATAAATTATCATCCCCACTGCTGAGCCAAAGGTCTGCACAAACATTGAGTGAAACTGCCTTTACATAAATTGTTGTCGAATGAACAAAGGACAAATAATTCCTGCCTCCACTCTAAGGTATCACAAGGCACAAGAACAGACAAAAAATATTAAAGCTTTGAGTGTGTGGTTGTGTGCTAAGCCTATCTCTTCTGTCCCTGCCTGGAAGGTGCCCTTCATTTGGAACATAAAGGGCTGGTGATGGAGCACTGAGTTCCATTTCACCTTCTTCTCCAAGGGCTTGGGGTTCACCCTGTGCCATCAGTTCAGGGTATCGGCTGCGTTTCTTGCAGTATACGATCCAGGACGAATACATTCACAGAGACTTTGCCTGTGTAAGGTAACTGTGGAAAACTACTAGCTCTGGGATTCAGTATTGTCACATTAAACCCTGTCTCTCCATCTGGCCTCAAAGAAACCACCTTCAGGATGAAAGTAAAAGGGTTTTTTGTCTCCTCCATGTTTCAACCATTCCCACAACCTTGCCCTTTGACTCTCACAGTGGAAATGAGAGCTCATCAGATAGTAATCATCAGAAATGTGAGCTTCTGGCATTATGAACTATTAAAAATATTAGGAAATATTTATACTTTGTCACTGTGAGCACTGCATAGTGTCAAAGGTGACATCTGCTTTGGGGGGGGTCTACCTTAAGGTGCTAATTGGCATTTACTTAGTAATATTTATGACTTCAATCTACAGAGTCTGATCTCTGACTCGTGTTTCAGTCAACTTAGCTGTGTCAGATAAAATATGTAAATACTCTCTCAACATTAACACATCCCAGATGTCCTTGTATTATACAGTTATTCTTTTCATCACTTTTGACCAAGTCTTGGGAAGCAATTATCTTTTTATCAAAGACCCTTTATATGTTAATGGAAATTAAAGATTTATACAAGAAGAATAACAGTAATGGTTTGTAAAGAAAAGTTCATATGCTTCCCAAAGGCTTAAATCTTTTGAATCTAGTATTTTGGAAAGGATAGAGATTCAGAAAACCTTGCTACACTGTGGGGGAAAAAAAAAACAAAAAAACAAAAAAAAACAAAGTATCAAAGCTGTAAAGACTCAACATATTTTGGGAATAAATCTTGGCTGTGTACATGCTTGTCTTTGTTAACTCATGTGCATCAAAGTATTCTAGCAGAATTCAAATGATATCTCAATCCACATTCTACTGGTGTTTAGTCAAAGCAAGGACACAATCATGTATCGGACGTTGTGGCTCTGTGCAGCGGTTCTGTCACTAATACATTGACTTTTCATTCATGTGGGACGCAAGGCAGCCCACAGTAAATGTTGAATTCTTTGCTCTCCAACCTCAGGACAAAATTCTTTTTTTATTCACTTCAGCCAAGTTCTGGCTCTTTTTTAATTGAAGGTGCTCCACTGCAAAAATAAGTAATATATTACCAGCATTAAGTTTCTCTCCATGGTGTCACACTGTTGCACAATAGTAGAATAACAGTGCAAGATTGGTTTTGGTGTGGGTATGAAGTAGTACGAGGAAGACACATAAAAGATAGCAGGAGAGCATACATTTCTTATTAAGACCCTGCCAATCACACAGCACTTACAAACAGGAGAGTGGTGGCCTTTGCTCGTGTATTTTATTGTGTTGTGACAGGTTTGGTCAACCCCCATGCTGGCAATGCCAGCCCCCTACCTGCAATCTAGGGCAGTAGCAACAAAAATTTACTTCCAAGAGCACATGGAAATGACAAATAGTTCTTATCATTCTGCAATTACATTCATTCACAATTTAGCTTTCTGAAAGCATTATTATGATTTATAAGATTCAACAATACTGGCACATACTGAACACAAAGTATGAAGTCCTGGTACAGTACATGTGCTTACCTATAGGAGAACATTACTTTGCTGCAGTTCAAACTTATTTTAAGTATTTATGCACTTGTTCCTCTTTGGTTTATCATTTAAAGTTCTGACACATCCTCAGAGAAGGTTGCTCTTAAGGTGGTTTTTTTTGCTGGCTAAGATACTAGTCTGTTTGAACTTTTTATTTTGAAGAATCAGAAACTGGAACATAAAAGGAGGAGACATTGACAACTCTGCAGCCTTCAACTGAAGATTAGATCATGCAATGTCCAATGCCTACAGCTTCACTGTCCACAATGGTAATGTGTGGTGAATACCTCCCTCTGTGGCAACAAGTTTGTGGGCTTTAATACCTTTGGACCATTTATGTGTGAAATAAATGTGCATTTAGACTCTGCCTTTGATTGTGCACCAATAAACAATGGCCTCTCCCATCCTTATCAGCTGGGTTGCTTAGAAACATATAGCTGGAGCAGACCTTGAGAAATCAAGTCTGTCGCCTGCTATTGCAGGCAGGTATATCATAATCACACTCATAAATGTAGCAAGATCCATCTAAGAAACCAGCAGATGTCTTACCTTTACTATTTCTTTTGGAAGGCTTGCTCCATGATCCTCCATTACCACACATTATGCTAGTGCACCACATCTTTTCCTTTGATTACGCTGGTGACCTTCCTTCATGTGTGCTCCAGCCTGAATTACTCTTTCAAACATGAACCACCAGTATTTCAGGTGGCCCTGGGTATTACTGTGGCCTCATACAGTAGCATCAAGATTTGTTGATCTACTGTGGAAGTCCTCCCTCTCTGTTCTGGCAGACTGCAGGATTGCATTAGTCTTTCCCGTTACACCATGGGTCACAAGCATCTTCTACCCATTTTAATCTTTGTCACCTCTAGCTTATGAGCCCCCAGTTTACAGACAAAAATCTTCTTATTTAGTCTCAAGTGCTTAATGTCTTATACACTGTGCTACAAAATCTCACCCCACCTTTGCTCCCTCAGACTATCAAGATCATTCCATTTTTCCATAGCAAAATTTTGATGGCTTTAATGGCATACTCCAACTTTTTTAATCAGGGGCCTAGTGAAAATATTAATACGTACCTGTTCCAAGACATATTATTCATTAAAAGGGAAGTTCTGAAGCTAGAGGAAGTTTAGTCCTAACCACCATGGTTAACTCCTGACAGCCATATGGTTCCTGGAGTAATCCACATCTCTCCAAATACAGGGGGTTTTTTTCCCCCAACAAACAGACAGTAGCAAACATTTTTGATGTCCAGGAGACTAGATCTACTGCATTCTTTCTACTTTTTTTTTTTTTTGATATCTTATCAGAAATACCAGATTCATCAACTGGTGCAATTTATTACTGAGTGAACCCAGGCTGACTTTCCCCGTCTCTGCTTGGCTGCCTTATCCCATTGAATTTTCTTCCAAACTTGGTCTAAAAGTTTTTCAAACTCAGTCTAAAAGTCTTGCCTGTATTTGAGGTCACACCACAGGATGAATAGTTGTTCAGATTCCTTTTAATCCTTTTTAAAATAGAGGTATAAGACATTCTTGCAGAGCTATAACCTTCCTCTTGTGCTGTTCTTTCAGGGTCACAGAGAAAAGTTTACCTGAGACAAGGAATTGTTGCCTTTTGCCCTTATACCCTAACATTACCCTTCTTAAAAAAAATGCAGCAGTGTATTTGGGGAGGAAAGGAGGAGAAAGGCACTCCAGATATTTTCTTTCAAGTTTGTTTCATCCCAGTATTTCATAGGGGATATATGAGACACCATGGGCTATTTCTTTCTCTCACACTTTTTAATTTTTTTTAAGAGGTTGAAGAATGCTTCCTAGTTTTTACCCTGGGCAAGCTCCACTTGAGCTGATAATTTCTCAAGGCAGCCCTGCACTTCTCATTGATCAACAAGTTTTTCCATTCCTTATGGACTTTGCATATCCCAGATATCTCCACCGAAGCACTTACTCGTTCAGTTAGATCTGGAGACCTTTCCAACAAATATTTTCCCTTTGCTCAAGAAACAGTTTCCATCTAACATGTTTTTTTATCTTTGCTTTGAAATTCCCAGTCTCTTGCACACTCGTTTAATAATGCCTTTATATTTCAAGACAAAACTGATTAGCTTTAGCCATGGGTTTGGTCATTTTTTCAGTAAGTTTGAATTGCAGCAACTTGGGCTAAAGATGTTTTCCACATGTAACCTGATCTGTAGGCTATTGCCCATCTGAGCCCTATTATTACTGTTTTTTTTTCTTCTCTATTGTATATATAGGGAGATAGGTACCCATGATAAAGTTCTCAGTAGATTTTTTTACTCTAACACATTGTCTCCAAGGACAACTCTCCTTTCTTTTGTTTCTTGTCTCTAACCACTAACATGACATCAAAATTACCTTTTTTTTTTTAATTTCCTTCTAAGACCTGACAGAAAACTGTGTCTGCAGGAGCATTGAAAGAAAGACTGACTAGAGAAAGGTAGGAGAATAATGTCTTGGCTGCAGAATTAAGCTGAAGTAGTATGTAACTCTGTCCCTTTGCTCAAGTCTCTGACCATACAAAAACCCACTCTTGTTCCAAGGTCTAGTGTTTTTAATTTCTATGGTGTTGCTATGTACTGACTAAAACTACATTGCTGCTCTGTAAAGAGAGACTTTGCCTCTAATATCAGAACTGACAACTATGCCCTTTCCAGATGCACTCAACAACGGCATGACTGATTTTGTAAAGTGCCTCAAAAGACATTTTGCTGGAGTTATTCTCAGACTTTCCAAAATCATAGAATCACAGAATGGTTAGGGTTGGAAGGAACCTTAAAGATCATCAAGTTCCAACCCCCCTGCCATGGACAGGGACACCCTCCACTAGACCAGGTTGCTCAAAGCTCATCCAGCCTGGCCTTGAACACCTCCAGGGATGGGGCATCCATAGCTTCCCTGGACAACCTGTTCAAGTGCCTCACTACCCTCACAGTATATTTCTTCTTAATACCTAATCTAAATCTGCCCTCTTTCAGCTTATAATTGTTACCCTTTGTCCTGTCACTGCACTACCTGGTAAAGAATCCCTCCCCATCTCTACTGTAGGCCCCCTTCTGCTATTAGGTCTCCTTGGAGCCTTCTCTTCTCCAGGTTGAGCAACCCAAACTCTCTCAGCCAGTCCTCATATGAGAGGTGCTCCAACTCTCTGACCATCTTCATGGCCCTCCTCTGGACTCACTCCAACACGTTCATGTATTTCTTATGTTGGGAACCCCACAGCTGGACACAGTACTCCATCTGGGCTCTCACAAGAGTGGAGTAGAAGGGGAGAATCACCTCCCTTGACCTGCTGGCCACGCTTCTTTTGATGCAGCACAGGATATGGTTGGCTTTCTGGGCTGCAAGTGCTCATTGGTGGATCAGGTTCAGTTTCTCATCAACCAATACCCCCAAGTCCTCCTCAGGGCTGCTCTCAATCCATTCTCTGCCCAGCCGGTATTTGTGCTTGGGGTTGACCTGACACAGGTATAGGACCTTGTACTTGGCCTTGTTGAACTTAATAAGGTTGGCATGGGCTCACCTCTCAAGCCTGTTCAGGTCCCTCTTGATGGTATCCCTTCCCTCCAGCATGCTGACTGCACAACACAGCTTGGTGTCATTGGCAAACTTGCTGAGGGTGCACTCAATCCCACTGCCTATGTCTCCCACAAAGATGTTAAACAACACCAGTCCCAAAACGGACCCCCATGGAATGCTTCTTGTCCCTGGTCTCCACTCGGACATTGAGCCGTTGACAACAACTCTTTGACTGTGACCGTTCATCCAAATCATTCTGTACTTTGTGCACTCACTATTCAGCAATAAAACTTGCGATACAAGGAGGTACAGAGATGCTTCTGCACCTTCTAAATGTATTCCTTCAGAAAAACTACCCTCTCCTATACAATCTCTGCCCTTGCTTCCAATTTCCATGACACATACATTAACTATATTAATGTTGGGAAAAACCTGCTTTGTCAGAATTCTATCATTACATATCTTACAATGAAAAATCAGAGAAGAGGAGAAAAACATCCTTCAGTGTTAACCAGGATTGTTTAATTGCGAGATGCTGCTGAGGATGCAGAGGGAGTGCACCCATACAAACAATCTCCAGTCAGCCCTTGCAGCAAAAGAAAGTCCTTGTAGTGACTTAGAAAGTCTATGGAAAAGGACAAGGAGGTGCAAAAACACTGTATGGAAATTATGAAAGGACTCACAACCTTGCTCCTCCTTTGACAGAGTGCAACAAATTCTTTCTGCTCTTGTTATGGCCCTTTGCATATTCTTAATGATTATCACTGATGCCCTTGACAAGAATAGCTTTCATGAGCCCTTCGTTGAGTTTTTCAACTCAAAACAAGAACTTCTTTTCTAGTCTGCAAGATAAACACCATTAAAAAAAAAAAACAAAACACTGCAATAAGCAGCCATAAAATTACCAGCTCAGTGTCTCATCCTGAAATTTTGAACAGTTGTGTAACTGCCTGTACTCTTGGATTTCATTTCCACTTGTAGTTTTTACATAATTTTTCACTGACATTTTAACCTGCTTTTAAAAGCCTAAAAAAAGCAATAATGAATTATAACTATGGATGGTCCCAATCAATGTGGTTTTTCAAAGACACATTATCAACTTCTGTCATTTTCATGTCTTGGGAAGCATGCTTTTAAAGTATGAAGACTATACCTTTGGGTTTAAGAGACTAAATAAAGGCAACAGAACAATGAGCATATGAGAGTTCCTCATATCTCAGATGTTTAAGGAATATTATTAAAAATTCATAGAAGAAAAATATAAAACACCATCCTTATAAATAGGCCTACAAGTACAACCTGAACAAAGCACAGAATGTCTGCTGCTGACTCCTGGCATCTATTGATACCCAAAACAAAGCCATAATAGTCCCACAGCCAAATAATCACAAGGCTGCTTTTGAGATTTGATTTGAAATGTTAAACTGGAGACTAAAACAATTTTTTTAGGGAAGACTAATCACTTTCTTACCTCTCCATTATACTTGAGAGATGTATGTAATATAATAAGCTGTATAATACATTATAAAATTGAAAAGTGCAAGCAAAAAAAACTTATAGGTGTTTGGCTCCAAACACTGAATTAATGCAGCTCTACAATAAATCAAAATGTACCAAAGTCACGCAATCTCTGTCATTGTGCTATTATCTTTCATGAAATGCTTTGCAAACATGCACATTTTACATACTTCAGTTAAATAATATAGGCATTTAAAAATATTACTAAACTCAAAAGATGGAAGGTGAGTGATAAAGACAAACAGAGATTGCATTATAGAGGGCAGACTCAGAGAGACAGACATATTCAGTCGAGAAAGAGAAATGCAAATTCATCTCAGAATTATTTCTCCATCATATTACCTAGCAGAAAGAGGAAGGCTGGACACGATAGTCAGAGGTTCCTTTCAAACTTGTCACCTACAGTTTTATGGCCTAATTCTTTCTGTATTGGAAAAACATTACATACAAACACCAGAAAATGCAGAAGTCTGGAAAGGATATAAACCTTCAGACATCAGAGCATAAACAACTTCTTAACCAGTGCAGGAAGGAACTTTTCTCACCAGCAAGTCATTTCATAAGCACCCAGATCTTACCTCTCATAGAGAAACATCTGGTACCAGAAAGAGGATAATCCTTTTCTCCTCTAGTTAAAGCTCGCACACCTGAGGGAAAAAGCAAGCTCTGAATACAGATGGCACCTCACATTTTTCTCTTGGGATAGTACGAAGTTGTGAGGATTATAGAGTTAAGCCCACCTACCTGTGCTGGTTTTTTTGGTAAAAAAAAAATGGCCAAATCCAAATAGAAGGTAATATAATTTGTTCTGACAGCAGTCAGTGGCCTTTCTTATTGATCCAGGACTGACTTCTCCAGGTTGGCTGTGAAGGTCTGCAGAGCACTGGATGTGGGGAAAATCTTCCTGTTTAAGCATTTTAAAACTTGTTTGCCTTTTTTAAAACCTCTGACCTTGATAGCTTCTCCACCTGCCCAGGTACCAGCTGTATCCATTTGCTATGACACTGCAGAAATAAGAGTATTTGTCATTTTCGACCAGATAAATATATATACGTGTAGGGGAAAGGGACCTGGGAGTTTAAACTCAAAAGAAAAAAAAATCATTTACATGTGCAACTAAGCTCTTGAGCTCATTTCTTCTATCATTAAAGGAAAAAAAATTATCCAAAAAGTTTATAAATTTTTCAGGTGCTTCTTCCAGTTCTTTTCCACATGACTTGAATATGACCTGAACTTGCAAAGCAGTGTTTATCACTCCAAGACTACATTTTTAATGGAGGTTTCAATTCAATAAGTTCACCAAAAAAAAAAAAATGTTCATTTCTATCTATAACTACCTGACTCCCACACAGTATTTTCGCTAGTCTTATCCTAGTGTGATAGAAAAATATGATTTATCAATATTCAGTGATTCTGCCGATTGAGCTATGAATCCTTATTTTTTTCCACGTGTGCTTCTCCACAAAAGCACATATAAAACCATCTTTAAAAGACATATTTTCCATCTTAAAAGTTGTGTTTTCACATTCTGCCTGGTAATTCTTTCTGAAGTATGTATCTATTTTTAATATTATTTATTCCATTTTAAAAATTAATCTAAGGCACAGACTGAAATCAGAAACCAGACCAGTGTTCACAAAGATCATGACAAAAACCTCACTGACTCCAGCTGAGCCCAGATTTCACTCACATGTCAAAGCCCTTTGCAAGGAGTTCTCTGCCTGATAGAGGGGAGCTGTTGAGATCGGTGGGTTTTGGTGGGGATGCAATGGTCTATCTACCCAGAAAATATCCATCCCATCTCATCTGATTTATCAGATTCCCTTACTCTAGAATTTTTTCTCTCCTGAAATACTTTCCCTGCCTTGCCCACATGAGAAAAAAACAATATTTCCTTCTCTTGAGGAGTGCTATAGTTGTCCTTTGATATTTCTTCTTTAATCTCTGTTTCCATACAGAAGAGAATCAGATTTGTGGCAGAAAAGGGTCACCTTAGTTCTTTATCACACTAGAAAAGGTTAGACATGTATGTATTCTCCAAACTGACTTCAGGGCAATAAGAAAAAGAAACAGAGAAAAACAAAGAAACATGATGACCAAAGTGCTAAGGCATACCAAATATTATGCCCATCCAGCAAAATACTTCTGTTCACATCTGCACCAAGAAGCTGGAGTAAAAACAGGAATGCTATTCCTATGCCCATACGGCTAGCTGCCATGCAAGTATGCACAAGTATATTTTACAAGTTCTAAACAGCTACAGCACAAGATCTTCCCAACGGCTTGTTGTAGAATATCTGCAGTGCTTACTTATACGCAACAGCAATACTTTGGAAGTGTGGCTAATGTAAAATCAATGTCCCTTTATAATGGGTGAATTTGTAAATGAGATTATCAGAACTGCCTATTAAAACATGGTCTGTAATAAAAAGATACTGCATAATCTCCAGACAGGAAGACGTAAACACAGTATGAAGGCTGTCTTTTGGTGGTTTGCTGACACTGCTGTCTTTTTCCCAAATTTTTCTCCACATGATGCAGACATTGTCAGAAATAAGACAAATATTATTTTTAATTCCTCTGCTTTTTTCATGAATTTTTTAATGGCAACAGAAATTACTGTACAATGAGTAAAACTACCAATCATATTCTCTTAAACACATCACATAAAATTTAGCTGGCAGAAAGATTAATAAAAATGAAGAGGAGATAAAGCAGGGGAAAATAAACAGCAAGGAGGTAAGGAGGAAGAGGGATCACTGAGAGGAGGATTCACACCACTATCCCACAAGTTATCCCTGTAGCCTCACAGACAGCACCAGTGATTGGTGCTACATACAGAAGCAGATGAAAACTATTTCCGTGAGTCTAATGCCTACTCCTGTTAATTTTCTGTGAAGACAATCAGTCTAGAGAAAAAGAGGCTGAGGGGAGACCTTATCACTCTCTACAACTACCTGAAAGGAGATTGTAGTGAGGTGGGTGCTGGCCTCTTCTCTAAAGTAACATGTGATAGGACAAGTCGTGCCAGGGGAGGTTTAGGCTGGATATTAGAAAAAAATTTCTTCACTGAAAGAGTGATCAGGCATTGGAACAGGCTGCCCAGGGAGGTGGTGGAGTCATCATCCCTGGAGGTGTTCAAGAAACGTGTAGATGTGGTGCTTAGGGACATGGTTTAGTGAGTTAGGTGGTGTGGGTTGATATTTGGACTTGACAATCCCTGAGGTCTTTCCCAACCTTAATGATTCTACGACCAGATGCGTAAGTCCAAAGAGCTATGTTATACATGGTTTCAGATTGAATAATGTGAGATGCCAGTGGCTGGTAGTTACACTGGTGACTGGACCTTTACATAGGCCACATCTGCTCATGCAGAGCATTTCTAATCCTGCAAAAAGGGCCACCGTGCACCAAGAAAAATGGTTCTTGAGGATTCAATACAGTGACAATATTTAGTCCCAAAATGTCCTGTAACTGCAATGCTTTAGTTTTGCACTCTCCATGTATCAATTGCTTCCTGCACTAGAGTGCGTGTTTCTCCTCAAGATGGATGGGAGGCATACGTCTGTAATTTTCTGCAAGGGTTTTGAGATTTTCTCTGATGGTTCTCACAGCAGAGGTGGTTGAGCAACAGATATTTGTAGCTTAACCAAGCTGAAAATTCTGCCTACAAGAGAGGAGATTTCCAGATGCTTCCAACCATGGCAAATAACCTGGAGGAGACAATTTATCAGAATTCAAAATGCCTCATAAATGTGGGGAAAATACTAATTCTCTTCTCTCTATTGCCACACTGAGGGCTCTGAAAAACAATTTATCAACCAGGCCACCTGCCCCCAAGATAGCAGGCACATAGTGCAACACAATTTTGGGTAGTATAAGGCTCCTAAATTTCCTTAATGACTTTTTGTTTCTTTCCTAATCCCCAAGAATTTGAAACATATTACATTTCAAAAAAAAAAAAAAAAGTAAGAGTGGGAACAGAAACTGGTAATGTGCTCAGGATGGAAAGAAGGCTGAGTAATATATTCATTCTAATTGTATTAACCTTCCCCCATAATGAGAGGGAGAAAGCCTACCATCTGTTTAAGTCATTAGTCAGTTCCATAATTAAAGGATTAAGATTAGCTCTAACAATTTCATTACCTTTCGTAGGAAACTGAACATCCAAATACTTAAAACTAGTCTATTGCCACTGAAAGGGACTATTGATTAGTTTGCTCTCTCTTATTCTTTGGGAGATTGCCATCATCTCAGATTTAGTCCAATTGATTTTATACCAGGCATATTTCCCAAAGTTGACTACCATGTCCAATGTATTACGAAAAGATTTTTGTTGATCCAATATAAATAAAAGTATATTGTCAGCATAAAGTAATAGTTTAACCTCACATGTTCTGATTTCACAGATTGCAGTTTATGATTAGCCCTAATTTGTATTTCCAGCCTTTCAAGGGCAGTGTTAAATAAAAGAAGTGAAAGGGGATGCACTATTGTTTTGCACAGCTTTTAAGAATTAGGCAATTAGCCTCCTTTTATGTCAGAGTGACTGTGAACTATAATAGAGCAACAAAATCCAGGTGAGAGATGATCACATAAGCCAAATCTACACAAAGGACCAAGTCAACCTAATCTTGTCAAACACCTTTTCTGTATCAGAACAGCACTGCAGCAAGGTTTTCTGTAAGTATTGACAGACAGTCATTAATTCAGTCAGTAATCTTGTACTACCAATGCCTGATCATTATTTATTAAATTGATCTAATTAGGACAATAGATACAATCAATTATTTTATTAGATCTTGTATCCAGCATTTCAATGAGATATTTAGGTTGGCAGAACCTAAAGCGTTGTTGCAGATCTTTGCCTAGTTTCAGCATAACTGAATAAGAGCCTCAAGAGAATGGTCTCCAAGATATGCAGTTGTTTACATGACCCAAAGTTCTAGAGGATAACACGTATATGGAAAACATTGCTAAGGTTCTGGTATCTCTGTTAATAGTGCTTTTATTGAAATCTTTCATCATATTTGCCCTACCTCTTAGTAAAGCAGGTGAGGAATCCTGAGATTACCCCCTGCTACCCACCACCAAGTCCTCACATCATCCACGAGGTGAGCTCCATGTCATTCAACACATCCAGGAACAATCTAGAAAACAGGAAGTGTAACAATGTTGATATTTGCCAGTAAAAATAAGTAATTCTTGTTAGTAAAACTTAAAATCATCAGTGAAGAGTTCCTAAGTATCTCACAACACTGCAAGTGACCCAAAAATAAAGTGCTGGGTGAAGCTCAGTGTTCTTAAAAGCAAAGTGATGTATATGAGAAAAAGTGCTACCTTAGCTACATGTAGATAACAAACAGGTTTGCGTTAGGCTACCAGCAAAAGGAAAGCCGTCATGGATACTCTTCAGAACACACCAGCAGAGTGGTCTGGAGGGTCGTGAGGAAAACCGGATACCAATGCCCTCTGTAAAAGGACTTGAGAGGAAAAAGCATTTTGCCATTGCCTTAAGCCACAATGTAGTCCTTCCCCACATATCATGTAGCCACAATCAGACCAATGTCAAACATAAGACTGGGAGAAACTAAAAAACAGATAGAGAGAAGTATGACAGAGATGATCTAAAATGTGACATGGGTTCAGCTGGAAAGGAACCTGCAGATTAAACTTCAGCATGGAAAAGTCACCCTTGTTAGAGAGAATGTGACAGAAGATAAGAAAAAAATGGTACTACTGATTGGTGTCCAAAAAGCTGTATGAGGAGCAATCATGCTCTTCAGTAGCCAAGGTTTCCCAAGATTGACCATCTACCAGTTTAAAACAAAGGAATTTGTTAATTATGGGACATAATGCTCTGTTATATGGTGCAATTTAAAGCAGCAGGATGCTGGGGTGGTTAAATGGATTCAAAGAGATTAGCAAACTCAGGAAGGGATATATCCTTAAGTGACTATTCACATGGTATTTCTAATGCAGGCTCTGGTTCAAAGAGTCTTTAAACCACTGATTGTCAGAAACTGGGACAAAACACCAGGGAAAATGGGCATTAATAATTTTCCAGGATATAAGCAGCTAACCTTGCCCATCTTGATTATCATGGTTTTGATAGATGAACTTTAATTTTTAGCTAAAAAGACAATAATTTATTTCTTCCTCTCCTGATCCCCCAAACTTGTTGTTTTAGTCTCAATGTCTCAAGGAGGTATCACACCTCAAACACATTTTTTGTTGTTATTAAGCTTTCAGTTAGAAAAGTACACTGACATTTTTATGCTGAGCAAGCCTACTCCATACCAGCCTCCATTCTGCTGGTGCAGACACCCAACATACAGTTGGCAGAACAGTTCTCTGGACCTATAGACTAGATTCTTCATCAGCTATAATGGCAGCTTAAACACCTTGCTTACACCCAGATACTGATATTTAAGTGTAATAATACATGAACTGAATTCGAGCCCTAGTATAGAATTCATGTGACTAAATGTGTTTATGTTCAAATGTAAGGCAGCCAGTGTGGACACCATTTGTAGTCAATGGAGAAAAATGAGCACTTGTTGAGGCCACCCATTTCAACTTAATATGCATTAATAAATTCAATCAAACAGGCCATGCCCTAAAGCACCTATTATTTCCCCCCCACACCCTGGTATGGCGGGAAGAGCGTAGTGAGCTCAGACAAAGATATCCATGTTGTGAAGTTTAAACATTATGTCAGCTAAATGCTACCTTCAGTCATGTTTACACTATTCAGAACAGGCAAGATTAAAACTCCTTCCCAGGTATAAGGTATATATTTCACCTGTAAACTGACATGCACCCATACAAACACACGAGCATGCAAAAAATATACCAATTCCTACAGTTTGGGACTTTTTTTCTACTTCACCAGGAAATGGAAACATAACTCAGTGCAATTCTAATATTAGTTTACTATAAATTCCTAGTCTTTAAGCTAATGGTGAAATAATGCTCCTCTCATTAGTTTAATGATCATATAATGCTTAATACAAGCTTCCCCCCTTCTTTTTTTCCACTTTCATTAACTCAAATAGTTGCAGACAATTTGCTTTCACTAGGAAGCTGTCAATCTTTTTCTTGTATGTAACATGTCAGTCTGTTATAGCACAGAAATAATGCAATGCATTTATCAGACTAAGACCTCCTTTCATTTACTGACTCAAAAATTATTTTGAGCTATCTATGATAAAGCATGTTAATAGAACACATTACAAGAAGTGAACATTTAGATCATTTACAGACTTTCTTTTTTAACTGTGACATCTGCTTCCTCATCAATGTCTGATTTAGAATAATCTGGCTGTCACTTGAAAAAAGGAAAGGTAGGTGAAGCTGATGCAGAAGAAAGTCCCTCAGCTCAGGTGGAGATGGCTGTTCCCCTGAGGCACCCAGACAAAAGGCTTTTGCTCATGGCAGTCTGCAGCAGTACAGAGCAACAGTGAAGTTTCCTTCTCTCATAATGATGCAGCCTTTTCTTAGGAGCATGAAAAAGAGGAGAAAAATCATCATTTTTATATGCTAGATTTTAGAAGCAAAACCAGCTATTGTATCGGGAGGGGTGAGCGAAAGGAAGAAGCGATAACAGAGGATGTGTCTGAGAGCTGTCATGTGAGAACCATTCGATGCTTAAGAACCCATATGTATTTCACCTGACTAGAAATTTGGAGATGCTTTATTCTAGGCACGTGATCTTTCAGCCCTTCTGTTGGGATCTCCTACATTCAGTAGTGCCACATCGTCTAAGTTGACATCTCCTTGCTGTGAAAGGACAGCTCTGCATTTCCATCTACCCTCTGAGTTTGCACTTCAGGCCAGTCCTTCCCCTGACTGTCTCTTATACCTTTCTGTCTCTTGCTTATGTTTATCCCAGCTTCTTCAGAGTTCATACTGCTTTGATAGCAGAAATTTATCTTTGTCCGCAGTCCTGCCTCTGGTCTATTGCTGCAGAATTTCCAAAAAGAGCTGCTGTTCTTTTCTTCAGTTCTTTACAACAAAAGACTTTATCGAAAGAAAACCAGCAGCTCATGAAAAATAACATTTCTTCAGCTGCAGGAAAATTTAAGGGGTTGCTGTGCTTACCCTTTGTTCTTAATTACTGTTCTTCTCAGAGGCTGCCATTCCCACCCAGATTTGTTTGTTTCTTCCCTGTTTCCATCAAAGTTTAAGTTCAGACTATCCCATTTTAACTTTCCCCATTGTTTTTTCCCATGTGATGCGTGGGGAGAGCTCTTAAGTTTCTATATCTCAAGCAACCATTCCCGAGACACCTAATCGTGCACTGTGTTCAGTCAATCTGTCAGTATTTTTATTATATTTTGGCCTTTAAAAAAAATGAGGTACTTATGTCTCACTTATTCCCAACTTTTTAAAGCTAAAACAGAGTATTAAGCAAGCTGAGAAACATAAACCTTGCAATTCTGGACTGATGTCTGTGCTTTTCCACCTTTTAAAACAAGAGGCATTCCTGATCCCTAAAATACATGCTGAGGGCTGTAAGAACATGGAAACTGAGACATTACATGGAGCAAATATTTCAAACTATAGCTGCTCTCTTACTTACATCAGGAAAAGGAGCCCGGCAGGAGACTGCAGTGACCTGAGGATGGCTTATGGCAGCGCTGATCCTAGCATCCAGCTTCGTGTGGGAATGGGAATGACAGACCGTTTAGCCGGTGCTGCCATTAATCTCTTACACCAGCTTGGCAAGCCGATGCTCTTAGGGGAAAAGATACAAGGAATAATATAGTTATTAGTCCACAAAGGAACTGTGTGCACTTATGAAATGGGCAAAGGACACAAGACGGGTGCCTTGTTCACACTCAGCAAACCGCTTGTGAGCCTACTGTTACCTCTTTTTGTTTCCTAGAGCATAGGCAGGCCTTTAGCTCCACTCACATGGACAGTATCAGTATTTTCAGGGCTACAACTGGAGGCTCTGTTACGAGATCAGGTGCTTGTTGCCATAAAAATACACAAGAAAACCACTAGCCAGCCCCAAACACCTCTGACTGAAGAGAGATCAGAAAAAAAGACAAATAGTTACCAATAACTCTACGATGTGACATGCACTGAACCAAACAGTCATGTCTACTTCTCCCCCTGCAAACATTAGGTGGGTTCTTTTCTCCATTTCCCCTGACAACACACATGCTCCCTCTCACACACATGCACACTCATCTGTCTTTGGGTAGCTGAGAAATGCATCGGGTTATTCTCTCACACACTGTTTTAACCAGATTGACTCTGAAATTTTCATGGGGCATTCAAGGACAAAGAAGGAGGGGAAATTAAAAAAAAAAATTACTGGCAAGCACAGCTGAAGAGCTCTTCCGAGACATATCTCCCTCACTCCTCCCTGAGGTAGAGCAGCGATGGCTACAGCAAGATCTCACTGCCTCTGTGATCAAATAAACCCTGTCCTTGCCCTTCTCTCCAGATCCCAACGATTTCCCCCCCCCCTTCTTTTGTAAAAATGTGAGCGTTTTGGGGGGAAGTGACCCATTTTCTAATTGTTTGGTTTTGATCCGATCCACCAGTGTAATTCACATGGAGACTGTAGTTTCCAGCAAAGTCTGGAGGGGCTAGTCCCATCCCTTATCTTTAAACCCATCTCTCACTCTTGTCTCTCCCCTTTTCCCAGGCTTTGGGAGCAGCACAGGATTTCCAGTGAAGTCCACAAAATTCTTGTTAGCACATGACATCCCAGAGGCCAGCAGATTTTCACACCTTTCCTCTGAGTTTGGTCTGCTACTTATGCACTTCTCTCCACCCACTGCAGGGAGGACAGAGAGAGCCCAGCCAAATCTTGACCCCCTTCTGCCTCCACCCCAAACCCAGGGAGTCCCAAAGCTGGGATCCAGCTCCCACAGCAGGACCTCTCTGAATCAGACCATCACTATAAGGTAGATCAAAAGAGGCTCTCTGAGCCTGATTTTAGCCCCTGTTCAACACCACAGTAAAATCCCTTTTGGCTTATTTCATGTGTGCAGCTAGTGACTAGAAGACAAGCATTTGATTAAATCTGAGGTCATTTCAGCTGCAAATGAAACATGCAACAGCTTCTGCGTGTTTCCCCCCACTGGACTCAAGACCAGACAAAACTGCTTTTTCAGGCACCCAGTGCAATTCACACTGCTCCAGGCAGTGGTATTAAAAGGTGAAGAATGCCAATTCAAGGGCTATAAACTTGAAAATATCACTTTTTTTTCTTTTTGCACGCATCCCTGCATGTCTTTTTCAGCCTGCCTTTTACACTGCTACTCAGCCACATCCCTCTCTTCCTGAAGCATATCACCTTTGGTCTTCCACAAATTACTATATATATATATATATATGTGTGTATATATATTTACTTTAGCAAGTCAAGATGTGTAAATGCCATTATCTGTCACAGCTGATTGTTTCTCCTTTCCCAAGAGGACAATGTAGTTCAATGAAAAAGGGCACACAGACGAACAATGTCTATATGTTTTTCTTTCAGACTGAGATGGACAATAAATGTATGTCCACTCCTAGTGTGAGGACTCAGTAGAAGATCAGCAAAGGAGGCCAGTGTATCTCAACATCTTTCAAACTCACAGTGCTTGTTCCCAAAGCAGCTGAACTCTGACAGCACTTGTCAGAGTAACTGGCACTGAATTAAGAGGTAAGTTAGACATCTGTATTTTCAGGATGCATCTCTTAACAAAGTAGACACTGAAGCCATCCAGGAGGACTTGCTCCTGGATTCATACTGATTTGTTCTACTGTGAATTAATGTTACTCAGGTATTATTGAAAAGAAGGCTAAGGATGAATCAAGGAAACTGCTTTTCATCACAGTGCCAGAGCAATATAGCCTGGAGCACAGCGGACTCAAAAGGGCATGGTACGTTTAGTGAAATGTTAAAAGGAGGCCCTGTATGTTTTTAGCATTTTCTCTTCCTTTTACGCACGTGTAACTCTCTTGGAGGCTTGAGGAAGAATGTGATGTCCCCAAAGAGACACATACACAACTCACAAAACATTACACATAATTTGTGACCCTTCTGGACAGAGCTGCTCTCCTGGAGCAGAAAGCACCAAACGTACCAGTTTGGGGGGGCTTGCTTTAGAACAGCACTGTGGTCTTCCACATGCAGAGTTACCGTGTCACAGCATGTTAACTATAACTAACTATAGCTGTTCATCACTGTCATGAGTGATGAGACAAATCAGCGTAATATGGTGGCACTTCACTGTCAAGAAAGGGAAGCTCAACTTCTGGCAATGGATGAAAGCTAAAGCTCTGAGGGAATATGAAAGAGAAGCAACATTTACAGTATGCTTTTTTCCTAAACATGAAAGTGAATGCTCACCCCTCCTAAAAATGTCTTTTCTCAAAATTTTCAATGAGCCTTAGCAGCCATGGAGTTGCATGTCATTGCTTAAACCGAGCTTGAGGAAGTCTCTGATTTTCTTCTCAGAAACAGTTCTTTTATTCTATACCTTCTCTAGTTGAAATTATGTTACAAACCTATGACCAGCACACAGTTCTGACCTCCTGCTGATGCCGGGTGACCATGTTAAACTGACTGTGCTCTCACTGAGTGCCATCAGACCCGTCTGCTTCACACACACGTGCTGCTAGAAAGAGAACTCGTGGCCCAGCTCTGTCCATAAGGTGGACTGAGAGGCTGGGATTGCACGCCTGTCAGCTAAAGGAAAATGGACTTTTCAGCCTCCCCCATACTCCAAAGCAAAGGAGGTTTCAAGGCCTGAAGCAATAAATGGTTGCCATTTGATGGAAAAAGGGCTTGGACAAGTTCAGGTGAACTTGTAATTTTTATCAAGCAGTGAAACACTAAAATGCCTGAAGATATGGTTTGCAGGAAATGCTGTACACTCCATCAGAAAGCAATGTTGCACCACTTGTACAAAGGGCCTCCTGCCTGACATCCTTGGCATGCCCAGCACAGCCCAGCAGGAGAAGGTCTCATGTATGGAGCAGCCTGATTTGGGAAGGAGAACTCAGACTGTGAAGCCATGGAGTGAGAAGAGAAGAAACTTCAACAAAAGCTCTGCATGGCAAAGCGTAGAAAGCAAAAGAAAAGATTCACACAAGTTTTTCAAGCAGCATTAGCACATTGTTCATTGCATTCACATAGTAGATTGCAGTACTTTAGAGATTACTTCATCTCTTCCGAGAAAATGCTGAGAGTCCTTAACAAGAGCTGGTTTGTAAGCCTTTTAGAAACTGCTGGCCCTTAGAAACTCCGAGTGGATATTCCCTGCATCTGTAACACACTTACCAATCACCCTGTGCTCTGTAATGTTTTTTGACCACTTCATGCTTAAAGCAACCTAATGATCTTAGCTGCAGGACAAGTTTCTTTAATGCAAGTGATAGAGGTCAGCGCTCATGACAAACAGGAGAGCCAACGTGACGCTGGCAGGTCACTTGGCACGTGGATCTGAGGCATGTGCAGCTTAAGATGAAGAAAGGAGGAGAAAAAGCTGCTAGAGAAAGGTCTGGAAAAAAATCAAAGTGATAATTCCTCTCCTCTTGTGCATACAAAGGCACACAGTTTTGTGAGTTGCTTTTCTTCAGTCCACCAGGATGGCTGCTTTGGGGAGAACTACATATTTAAAGAGTGTTCGCATCTTTTAAGTCCTTTTTAGCTGGCAGTCCTGTATTCCCTTCCCTACTGCTAATTCTCAGATAGGTTTTTAAAAAGCTGTCTTAAAATTTCTGGCACTGCAGGTTTCTCTGCCAGGTATGATCAAGTTTGTGTCTGTATCTCTCACTCATAGAGTCTGATCTGCCACTCTAGTCCAAATTATGGACAGTGCTCATCCCCATAGCATTCCTGTGTACTTGCTGGATGTTGTCCAAGAGCCTCTGTAGAAAAGAGATACCATATACACAAAAAGGCATAATCAAAGAGCACTTTACATACAACAACTCCTTCCCTTTGTCTAGCTGTTGCACGGCATTTCCTTAACCATCTGGTCTCTTTGTCTGTGTCCACTCTGCCAGATGAACTGAATTAATTTAAATTACCTTTTTTTAAAAAAAAGCTCTAAAATATTAGGCATTGATTGAATTCCACAGGGCAACAAGTACAGCTTGGAGAACTATTTGCAGTTCATAATTTACCTCCTTTTGTTTATGTTCATAAATTATCCACAACGGACCAACGGACTTTGATTTTTACTAACCCATTCATTGTTTTGCTCTTCAGAAAAAAAAAAAAAAAAAAAAAAAAAAAATTCAAAAAAAAAAAAAGCAAACATATTTCAACACAGAGATTCTGTCTGTGGGCTTGTCACTTCGCTACTTCCTCAACTACTTATGAGTTTATGGACTGCAAGTGACCAATTAAACAACATGGCATTCCCCACACCTTGGCTGGATGTTTGGGCCAAACCATTGAGACTCACACAGAAATATCATTCAACTTTGTCCAACACATCTCATTGAATCAGGTTCAGGTTCTTCAATTGTAAGAAACTTATGGAAACCAGAGTAGTAGAAATTGGGGTGGTTGATGTTATCTTGTTCATGGCTTGAGTGTAGTTCAATTCCCTGCCTTACCTGTGTTCACAGACCAGAGGTATTTCCTGCAGCTTCCCAGATGACTTATTCCGTAACTTACAAGTCAGTAACACACATTAGGGGTAGAGGAAGAGCTGACTAAAAAAAGGTTTATTGTTTTGTTTTGGGTTTTCTGTTGGTTTTGTTTTGGTCTGGGTTTGGTTTTGGTAGTCTACCTCACCTTTTTTAGAGATAGCTTGGATACCTCTATGCAGATATATCTGCAGTTTATTCCAAAAATAAGAAAAAAATAGTTGCAATGTTTTGTTCATTTACAACAGAACAGGCAAGGTACTTACCCAAGTGAAATGAAGCCATAAGAGACAGCTTTGCCAGTGCATAGCACCAAGCTGACTTCAGTAGATGTCCTCTGCAACATCCTCCTCCAGCCTTGCCTCAGCATTGCCTGGGCCCTGTTTGTTTGGACTCTGGCAGTGCCCAGTGAAACCTTTTCAGTCCTTACACTCCTGAGTGTCTTTGGTCTAAGTAAGGCTTCACACCAAAACTAAAATTTCTGTCCCTTCATAAAGTTACGATTTCTAAGATATTTTGAAGCAAAGCAACAGTTATATCCAACAGTTTCCAGGGAGGTTTTAGTTTTTATTTTTTCAGATTAGACAAGTAAAAGAGGCAGCCAAAGGGCTTTTATACCTTTTTACAGAGCAGCGATAAAAGCCACCAAAATCGTAATAGCTGACTACTTCTTGTTTAAAATGCTCTCGCTTGGCTTTAGAAAAGAGAAAACAACTCTTTAGTGTCATTTTGATCAGCACTGCCACCATCTGTACAAGCTGTAACTCATACAGCAGGGATTTGCAGACAAATTTCAACCAAGGCAGCCCCAACAGTGTGTTTTCAGAACTGACAGAATCAAAGAATAAGGAATTAAACAAAGTGATTCACTGAAGAGCTGAATTGGCTGACCCATGTTACAAATCCATTGCTGCAAAGTCTTTCACAGAAGAGCCTGATAGGAAAAAAAACAAAAGAAAACCACAAATGAGAAAAAAAAAGTTACCCCAACGCAATCAGATCTTCTCAATGTGAAAGAAAGAGAAACCATATGTGTTTATCTGGTGCATTGTTGATCTGCAGCCCTTCTTCCAGACTCGATCAATACATTTGCTCCTTAAATTCCCGTCCACTGTACAGAAGTCAGCTATGTTTGTTTACCAGCAGATAGCCATCTTAATTAGACTACTGTATTGAAGCCCTGTTCTCCTGAGCACAGAAATAGTTTTGTTTCCTCTGGCATTGTTTTCCTCAGAGGTGTCTCTTGCTAAACAGAATCTTTTTCTGTTTAATGAAACAGAGTAATGTAAATGCCATCCTGTGATCTTTGTGCCCGTGCCACTCTCACTCAAGTGAAACTAGACAGGAACCAATTAATTAATACAAGTCATTAAAATCAAAGAAAAAACAGCTTTAATGGTCAGCTTATTTATTTCTAAGAATTTAGTTTCCAGAGCACAAAAACCAATTGGAATCAAGTAAAACAATACCCAATTTTTTATACTTTGAGCATGGAGCCTGCACACACTGCAGGCGAATGCTTGCTGAACCCATAGTAACTTGAGAAGCAAGACCAGAGTTATCGAGCAAGCTTTTCCAAGACGAGCAGCAGGTCCACCATGCAGGAACTCTCATAGCACGTGCTGCTACTAGAGGGCTAAATCACTATGCCACAAGAGGTATTGCAGCCTCATAGCCAGCCAAGGCCAATTCCCAACACCAACAAGGCTTGTCAACCTGTATTGAATTCAGTAAAGATTTGCCTGTAAGAGAGCGTAAAACCTGACCCCACACTGTCACATCTGGCTCGAGAACTATTACTTCTCATATACACAATCCTTTTTTCTGGTCTTCATCATGTGCTGACTACCAATCATGTAACAAGAACCTGTAGGGCATGTTTAGGGGCACAGAAGCACTATACTTTGCTTACAGTTCACAAGATACCTTGCACAAACTCCTGGTAAAGCAAGAAGCTGAGAAAGTCCTTTTGAAACTGTGGGAAACTGCTTTTCCTGGAACAAGTTTTCCACAGTCATAGGGCCAGCACCTTTCTGTTCTTTCCTTCTTCCTTCTCAAAAGGGCTATGAAATAGAAGACTTCTTTCAGGAAAGAAATCTAGAGCTCACCATCACCTGCTTTTTAGACAAAGCTACCAAAAGTGCAGGGTCACATTCCTCCTCCAATTTCTTTCATCTGCATGTTAAAGCCAGAAGGAAGGTCCTTCAGGAAGAAGCCCAAACAAGATAAACAGTCATTTCAGTTCTCCACCTCTTCAGCAATAAGGAACAACAAGCAGCAGCACCAGAGAAAGAACCATGCCAAGAGACCCACCAAAAGAAAAAAACTTTTCACAGTCGTCAACTGGGACAAACAACCAAGGAGAAAGGGGGGTTAGATTGGCAGTGTAAAGTATAGAACTATTCTCAAGTCATGCCTTCCAAATTTGGGCATTTCTGCATAAAATAAGGAGTCACAAAAGCTAGCAGAATATTTCTGCAAAGAGCATGCTTTGATGGCTGCCAAATTTTTTCTTGAATATCATGCTCTTGCCACTAGAGAAACGATAGGCTTTCAGTGCAAGTTAAGAAGATTGGCAGAAATTCTTACACTGTCACTGGCTTTTCTTGAAAATCTACTCCAGCAAAATGCTAGCTTTTTCAGAGTCACAACCTAAAAACAATGTGAAGCAGATTAAGGAAGACAACATAACCAGCTCTGCAGAGCCATTACCAAAGACCCAGGTTGCATAGCTATACTAGTATATACTCTCCATCATTGCTCACCCCAGCAGAGACCCAAAAGGTGGGTAATACTTTTCCACACAGTTTTAACATCAACCAAACTAGGTGTGGATAACAGAAAAGCACAGGTTTCACAACAGGCACGTTCCACAATATCTGATGATTGCCTCTAACTCTACTGCTCCCCAAACCTCTTCTACCACACACAGTGTTGGAGACAGGAATCCAGCCTCCCCTTGGCCAAGAACACCCCTTCCCCACTACTTTCCGCTGATGCCACTCTAAATGTGGGCACTTTGCAGGGCCACTGCCTGTAGACATTGGAAAACAGAGCAAGGAGGGCAATTCAGTGACCTAAAACAACACACTCAGATATTCATATTATAGCACCTGGCCACCTAAGGAACCTCAAGGTGCACAAGTCCATGGGACCTGATGAGATGCATCCACAGGTCCTAAGGGAACTGGAGGATGAAGTTGCTAAGACACTGTCCATCATATTTGAGAAGCTGTGGCAGTCTGGTGAAGTTCCTGATGACTGAAAAAGGGAAAAAAATTTTTAAAAGGGGAAAAAAGGAAGACCTGGGGAACTACGGGCCAGTCAGTCTCACCTCCGTACCTGGGAAGATCATGGAACAGATGATCCCGGAAACTATGCGAAGGCACATGGAAAATAAGGAGGTGATTGGTGACAGCCAGCGTGGCTTCGCTAAGGGTTTGAGCGACCTGGTCTAATGGAAGGTGTCCCTGCCCATTGCAGGGAGTTTGGAACTAGATGATCTTTAAAGTCCCTTCCAATCCAAACCATTCTATGATTCTATGACTGTAGGTTTATTTTGGACCTGATCCAGCAGCCTTATTATTGTATTGTATGTATTAAGGCTATTATGTACTAAATAACAGGAAGAATAATAAATGCATCTTTGTTTAAAAAAGAAAAATTTGAATTCCATTTTCTCAGCAGCCTTGAAGCTGTACAATGAATGTTTGTCAATTCAAACACATTTACTCATCTGTCCTTTACTGCAAGCAGTTATGATCATAGAAATAGTTGGATATTCTTCAGCTGCTCCCCACTCCAATTTGCTTTTTAATTAGTTCTGATTCTAGGAAATCAGGTGGCTAGATATTTCAATACCATACTCTTTTATATGCTATGATATTATACAGTGACATGATCAAAAAATGTCTCTTTCTGGCCCTGGAATACTGCACCCACATCTGTCCTGCTTGCCTTCTGTCCACGGTTCAATGAACATAATTGGAAAATTAGTAAGTCCCATTTGTACCCTAGTCACACCCATGGGCACAGATGAGGTATGGAATCTAATGACAAAGTTTAAATTAGATCATACATGACTCCCAATATCTAGGTTGAAAGCTGAATAAAGTTAGCTTTGTTCTCGGACGATCACCAAGCTAACGAAGTTCAGTTCCACTTGCAAACAATTGCAGATGGCACATTTACCTTGTTATCCTCCTACCCTTTCACATCTGCTAAAGAATCCTCCAGTTCTTCAAAGTCCTTTTTAATTGTGCCTAAGCTTTAATACTGTGAAAGCCAAGTGAATTTTACAAATTTGAACTGGGCCATGCTTTAATGACACAGCATTTTCAATCCTTCATTTTTTCAAAAAAGTGTCACTTCTATTTCTCCTACCTCCCTTTGCACATGTTGACATTACTGTACATTGGTCTTGAAACTAGTGTTTGAGGAGGCCTTAGGAAGCCCTAGAGATCAGATATCATTCAGAGCCATCCAGCTCTCTCTGGGCCCCTTGTACAGGGAGAGCCCTTCCAGTGCATCTGACCCAGCTCCAACCCTGTGAGGGTCCAATAAACTTGCTAATTCCCCATCTCCACAGTGACAGGTGTGACATCAGTTACATGGCCCAGTAACCCAGGAGACGACAGTGCACAACGTGCAGACCTTTTAGACTTTCAACAGTTCTTTAGCTAGGAATAATAATTCATTTTGAATGGCAATGCACATAGAGATCATGAGGATTTATTGAGTACAACCTACTGTGGTCTATCCATCAAAGCGACACTCAGTAACTTACAAAGTTCCTCCGCTTACTGTACTTAATGAACACTTCACAAGTTCCTGCAGTATTACTTTTGCCTAACAGAGAAGCCTCTCAGGGGATTCTTAGGGAGGCAGAGGAACTTCCCTAAGCAGTAAAGACATCTGCCTGAGCCCTTGGTAATCACAGTACATGCTGATGTTTGATTGATGCTGCTCATGTATCATCATTTCCCACTTGCTCTTCCCACAACACAGCAGATACTTTAAAATTAACATTTTCATGGCTATTTTGCAATGCAATCTCATGACCTGTTCCAGAGCAACAGGGGAACACAGTCCCCCTATGCTTCTGACTGCCAACTTGCCTTGAAGAGGCATCAGAAGCACAGCTCCCACTTTGCTTGAAATGTGAATGACTGCAGTAATTATTTCCTTTCTTTCTAGGGCGAGAAACTTAGTCTTCTCATTTCCAGCCTTGTCTCTACCAACAGGTCTGCAAATAAACAATAAGTAAAATTGTCTCTAGAGGCAACTAAAAGTAAGAAACTGCTTGTGTTCCCTTAAGCTGTTACTGCATCCCATTGAAGATGTCTCTTATCTTCCCCTCATCGTTCTTCAAGTTTTCTTATCCTCGTCTCCAGTTTTCTTCTGAATAAGTGATTCTGTAACAACCCCTTCTCCTTCTTAGCTCTGTCATAAAACAGAGGATAACTCTTTCACACTCCCTAACTCTTACGCTGGCCACTTCTCATTTTCATTATTAACAAGACAACTGCCAGGCCAAGTCAAAACTCCTCCTACCTACGGGTCCTGGAAGGCGACAAAAGTGTCCACTCTGCTTTTCCTCAGACTTGATCAACATGTAGATGCAGCCTCTTGGGATGACATGCCAGCTTCAACAGTCCTTGTTCAAGTTCAAAATCTCTAGCAATCCTCTAGCAGAGCCACACTGTCCCTGCCCAANTCCCACCACGGTAAAAACACCATTGTCCTGAGAAAGGAAAATATAAGCCTCTTGAATTGGAAAACTTCAGTTCTTCTCCAAACTTTTAGTAAGTCACAACAATTTTCCTGCCTGTTTAACAAGACGAAAGCTTGAGCAACACAGATTCCCTAAGAAAATGGCTATATGGTCCTGCCCATGTACCTTAATAATTGACACTTGCTGGAGATGTCTCAGCAGCTTCTCTGTGTTCAAGGCAGAGCATAGGCTATGACAAAGGTGTCCTACTGAACAGCCTAATTACTGCTCATATTTCTCTGGCACCAATACAAGCAGAACAGCTGCAACAGGAACACTTCTCCCAGACTGCCCTATATCCTCTAATCTAATCCAGGCAGATGCAATTTAACTGTCTCTGCCATGTCCCCAAGTGTCTCTGCGTACACTGCCAAAACAAAGAAGAGTACACACTGCCACCATTATAGCCTTTCTCTGAATGGCATCTCTCTCCCAAGATATTCTTTTATTCAGTACAGACTCCTGTATCTGGTGAACCTAACTCAAGCTTGTGCCTAGCTTCAAGACAATTGAACTGGTGGTTCCCAGTTAAAATCTACCACAAAATAACTTGTCCAAGCATCTTCCAAACCCTCTCCATAGTCAAAGCCAGGAGAGGTAGCACCTTTGTCTGCAGAGAAAGGTGTGGGCCACTCCGGCCACATAAAAGGCGCCAGCTAAAATAAGAATGTGTATGTACTGAAAATATTTGTATGTAGGTCAGAGAGTCTTTAAATATGCATTGAAACAATATTAATGTCACTCACCTGGCTGATCACAAGTGCAGCTGCTGCCTCAAACCATCTCGAATCTGTTTCTTCTGAGATTAAGTACCTGCTGCCCTTCAAAACCTTCCTTTATCTGCAAAGGGATGGGGGGAAATTATTTACTATCAGATATTCAGCTATATATTTACTGTTTTTAATTAAAAAAGGAAACTTTAAAAGGGACACTTGGTTTCCACTTAATGGCCCCTGGAGGTTTATAATTGGAGATGTCTGGCACTGGAGCCGAGGGGAAGTTTGTATTGCTGCTGTTCAGCTGTGCTTTGCCTCGGGTTAACTCGTACTTCATGTTCTGGTGCAGCTAATCTCCTGTTTTTCCATAAGCAAAAAATACTTGCTTTCCTAAGGAAAAAAAAAAAAAAAAGAAA
>VZTO01000900.1:211905-269869 GCA_013400615.1 Syrrhaptes paradoxus | reverse complement strand
AAAAAAAAAAAAAAAAAAAAAGCCCCATATGTACAGAGACGGCAAAGATTACTTGTAACTGCCATAATTTAAGGGCAAAAAAGAATCCTCTTATCTCACCTGCAGGCTGGATTTAAAAAATGAGAGCAGGAAGAGAAATGACTTGCTGAAGGGAAGTTTTGGAGGATGTTATTAGGGTCCAAATACAGATTTATGTGGTCTTCATGCAGCACTCTGATATCCTACATGTACTTTGGCTTAGACAGATGTTGAAAAAGAACTGGAGTGGATACGAGTTATCACCAACACACATTCAGTCATGACATCTCTGCTACATGTGTACTCAGTGCCCCATAAAAAGGTAACTTCTCTCCACATTAGGGTCCTAAATATGCAGTGAGATGGTCAGGAAATTATTTCTATAAATATTTGGGGCAGGGAGGAGGTACACACATGTCTACTGCAAAGTATACTATATCTGTGTTGGTAGAAATCATGCTGCAAAGGAGAAGGCCTGTTTCTTTATCCCTAGCATCGTCAGATATTTGCTTCTGTGCAAGATGAGTGAAAATACACTAGTTAGGTAATGGTCGTTTACTATTCACTTAAGTAACTCTAGGTATTATTGGCTGTCAGTAAAATTCATTCTTGAGGGCATAAACTAAACTACGCCAACGTAAATATGTCAGTTCAGTGGCACTGCCAGTGGTGCAGACATACAAAAATGGCTATATTGGATGCACATTGCTCATCTGTCTATAAAGAAGATATCTCACAACAGCAAAACTACATAACATCCACTATGTAAAGAATTTCTGCTGGTAAAATAAATACGTGCTTATACACACAGACATGTACATGGCCTGTGGCACAACAGAAAAATTTTACCTCTGAGTATCCCCAGAGGGTTAAGCGAAACAACCTTCGTGCATGGACAAACCCAGAATAAGGAACACCTCTTCATGAAGATGCCAGGCTACAATATCGGCATGCAATTAATGAAAGTGGTAAACCTGCTCATCTAACTGTGCAATTAGGGTAACGTCACTTTCTATTTCTGCTTGTAAAAGACTTTGAGGTCCTTGGATGAAAGCTCTGTATTAGCATGAAGCAATTATACCTTCACCAATGAAGCAGATGGCATGTGGTACACTTGTTTGTATGTGAGCCCTNCCTTAGGAAAGAGATGGGCATAATTAGTTAAGAGTCATCTCCTGCTCTGCTCCAAGCTCTGCTGTTTGGCAGCGTTTGGCAGGGACTGGCATTTCCACAGGAGCAACTGTATCTTGGTGGTGTATACTTACACTGCTTCCATCACTGCCATAGCTGTATAACTACGTTTTGAGAGTATTGTGCATATACAGTTGAAGCATAATGCAACAAAGGTGTACATCAACTAATGAAGACAAGAGGAGATTTTGAGAGGCCATCTTCTCTGCTGCTCTGCACTGAGCACAATCAAGTACTCATAAGCATTTCCTAAACAATTAGTGTAACCTGTTTTAAAGACTTTCTGTGACAGAAGCCTCTACCTTCCTCAAGAAGTGTTATTTTGGACTAAATATGAGTTTTTCTAATATCCAATCTCTATTTCCTTGGTGAAATACACGTCCATTATTTATAGCCTTCTTTCACAAATACTTTTGTCCATCTGAGGCTCTTGCTCTTTGCAGCTATTTTTGTACACTTGAAGATTCTCTTATCAGGTACATTGTATTCCTTTTCATTGTACTGAGAAATACGCAAAGCATTGTGTACTTCTCAGCTCCCTCCATCTTTCGGCTGCAAGCCCATGGCTGAATAAAAGGAACACTGGAAAAGAAAAAAATAAATAAATAACAAAAATCAGCCATAGGACCTATCTTCCAAAGTAATTGCTGTTCAGCAGACCAAAGCTGGAAAACAAGCATAAATGTGTTCTAATTATATCAGCCCCTGAGTTGCATTTTGGGTTTATTTACATGAATGGGAATTACAGTGCTTCTGCCTTTGCCAACAGGAACAAAGTACCTTGAACCAGACATGGATATATCTAACTAAATAAGAGTAAATATGTTACTGATACTGACTGTGTGACAATCCACAAATAAGAACAAAAAGGAAATTTTAAACAAATTCGAGTAACTCACGTAAACATCATCCCATGCAAGGACAAGGAAGAGGATCAGCTTCACTTCCCTCACAGCACAACGCATGCATGCAAATGCTCAGGACTCCTTTTACATCTTAGAGCACCTATACCCTGTAATTAATTCCTAAATTATGGAGATTTTATACATTTAAGTAGTTCTTAAACAATAAGTCGTTCACTTACAGGAATGTTACCTGTATTTGTAATTACAGTTCTACAATTCCAATTGTTACTTTTCTCCTAGAAAAAGAGAAGCAATACCTAAGACAAAAGAAAAGTGGCAAGACTTTGCCCTGCTCTGTGTTTTACTGGATAATAATTCCTACAGAGGAAATTAACTGCTGGGCTAAATCAGGAATAAGTCTGTTATGCCTATGTCTTGTCTCTGACAGGTACCGATAATAGGTGCTTCAAATCCTCATAGACAGCCACACAGTAATGTTCCCATAGAGGATGCTTCTTCCAAAACCAAGGCACTTGAGATTGGCTAATGTCTTGAAGCAGAAGGGCTGGGGTCTTTAATATTTTACTTTGCCCCAGCTAGTGCAGCTGCAGACATTCACCTGAATGGAATCCTCTCCAGTCAAATTCAGTACCTCTGTGGTTGTGTCCAGAAGCAGTGAGTCTCACAGGTTAAAAAGAAGCAGTGAAAAAAAAAAAAAAAAAAGTATTTTCATATGAATTTTCCAGTTTCCTCTTGCACTTTAACAAGTTATTTTCATTTCTGAAATAGCAATTAAAGGTAAAAAGAAAGATCCAAATTATCCCTTTAAATATTTACTTACTTTATATACTTCTATTTTCATTATAATGTATTTGACCAAGTCCTAAAATTTCTACTCCTTTCCTGAGATATTTTACATCTTAAAACCAAACCTATGTAAAGAGCTACCCTTGGTATCTCGTGGGCAATTTCCATGAATGATTTAACTAAGCATCCAGAATTCAGGAAGTTCTCTATCTTCTAGCCAAGCATGGATTGATGTAATCAAAATCATTCCTTATTTGACTTATTTGTTCTTAAAAATCTGTAGGAAACAGACCTTAAGGTCTATGGATAGACAACTCCAGGACTTAACTGCTGGAAAGCTTGTCTCAATGTTTAGCCTACAATTCCCTTGCTGCAACTTAAACCCATCACAATTTGCTGTGTTCATGTCATTACACACCTGTAGCGCAAATAACTCCTGCTAAAACAGATTGTCTTACACACCCTTGCCCCAAGTGTTTTGGGCACTCAGTGGTTTCAAATGACCACTAAAAGCACAGTGAGCAGTACAGAGCAATTTCTGCCTGCACAGTTGCAGGGCCCACAACCACAGCATTGGCAGTAATGCGATGGCTGCAGAGTTAAATAGGCACCATGACCTGACCTCTATCCAGGTGCAACTCTGTGCTCTAGATCCATCTTCCAAGATGAACTCCTGAGATCCACAGCCTGTGGATACTGTATTTGTGAGGCCCATACCCAGGATCTTCAGTGCTATTCAGTGGAAAACCAGACTCAATCATTGACCTGAGCAGTGAAACAGATATAAAATTCATGTTGCATCTCTATCCACCTCTGTGACCAAGTACATCCTGCCTGCCTGTATTGTTCTCAGCATATAGTGTATCTAAAAAAGGTTCATTTCTATTTTAAGTTCTCTGTCTCTTCAACTCCTCCTTATTTCTTTAAATGAATGGATGAAAGTGTCAAAAAATAAGTTGTTTAGGATTAGGAAAAGATAGCATCTTCCTTCAAGAAACAACAGGTTCCTTAGAGAATATCAAAATAAAGTACTTTGACTTTCTCAGAAAGTTTTATTCAGAAGTAAAAAGGAATGACAAAGTGTTCACAAAAATGTAGAAGATCCTTTGTCACCAAACGTATTCAGACATAGCATTTGTCAGAAAACGTGTCATAAGAAAGAAGTCTGCCAAGCTTCCACCTTGTGGATCAGGCTACCTGCTCATGCTAAATAGGAGTGACAGTTTTTACTTTTCAAGACCTTGATCACTGTGCAGTAAGATGAACAGACCATGAAGAAATAGTCACTTACAATCCACAGCTGCTGCTGTTCTGGAGTTCTTCGGTTACTCCATGTAGACATCCTGTGGTATTTCTATGTTGATCTTTCAGCCCTGTGCAGTCAGCTAGCCTTATGCCAACTCCCCATGCTTTAGAGTCATCTATCTCCTGTGTGGAGTAGATATTTCCCTAAGAAGCTTTATTCCATTGTCCAAAGCAAAGCAAGGGCTAATAGTTACCCGAATGCAATAGTGTTTTAAGGTGGTGCTGTGTTATTACTTATGTATGTACGTATACCTATGGGCTACTGGTAAGTTTATGGGAGAGATGAGTGCAGACCAGAACAGGAAAAAATGTGAGACTAGGCTGTCCTCCTGGGAAACTCTTATAGTGATTAGAAGAATGCAATTATACTACACTATGATACTCCATTTTTCCACATATTCCAAATAGAAGAGAGACACTGTCAAACACTCAATAAGGCCTTAACAATTACAAAGCTCCTTAAATATTGATGTGAATTGAATGGGTCATTTTATTTTTTGGTTAGCAATATTTTACCTTTTATTGCATTGAGAGTACTCAAATATGGAAATGGGAGCAGGATGTACTGTTATAAGGGTAAACTGCGAGAGAGAGCAATATGAAGAATAAATTGAAATCCTAATCTCATACACAAATTATTATTAACACTAATTTCCACATATTACAAAGCAGCTTCTTTGCATGTATGACATTGCCTTTTGCACCCAAACATGACTTTAATTAAGATCTAACTTATTCACGACTATAATTCAGATCTAACTGCTAGTCTAGTCAAATGAGTGTAATTAGTCCCAGAGGGCATATCGAAGAGAACTAGATTTTCCTTTTCATTTCTACATTTTGGCAAACACAATAGATGCTGTAAGATCAGTCTGAGAACCTGGAGATGTAAAGAGCTTTACAGTGCTGGTGGGGAAATTCTAAACAAAAACGGTGTCAAAAAGGACCTTCATAAAGACTCATTTAGTTTCATTTACTCTTGCAGACTATGCAATAGGAGTGAAAAAATGGAGATGATAAACCAACACAATACTGACAAACTTTTCATAATTATTTCCTTGTTTTTTAAGAAATAGAACTGTACAAGTGTGTTTAGCCCATCCATGTATTACTTTAAAAGGGATTAATGAGGTGAGTATTTTGTTCCTGTCCTCCAGAGACTGCAAATAAATCAGCCTCTTGCATAAGTTGACACTGGCATAACCAGATCAGAAGGAAGCCCTACCAAATACCCTATATTTATCAAGCATTCATTATCCTCGTGTGCAAATCCATAGCATACTTTGCCCAGAAGGCAAAATAGTGAAGACAAGTCAGTCCATATGATTTGTTCTTCATTCTAGCATATCATCCAACCCCTACATCTGCTTTACTTTCCACCTGACTCCTCCCCATCCACTTCACAACACCTCTGTCCCTTATCCACAAAGCACTAACTTCAGCCTAACCTGCCAAACCCCTCCTCATCCAGTCCTTCTGTCCTGAAGGGAAGCTGATTGAAGCTAATGGTTCTGCAGCAGGGACCACCTTGTTTTTCAGATACTCCATTCTCAAAACAGATTCTAAGGCAAATTACAAGGAATTGCTGCTCAGGCCCAACTTAAATCTTCCTGTGCTCTGCCATGACACTGTGCTTTGTGACCCACCAGTTTAGAAGACTACACTCTCATCGTTGTACCTTAAACTATCCTCTGGATTGGCTACTGGTTATGCCTGAACTGCAGGGTGAAGCACGAGCTTCCACACACTGAACCCTGGGGGCTGGTGTTCTTCTGACTTTTAACCTATCTGTAGTGAGGTCTCAACAAGGAGTTTGAGGTCTCCATGCTGTGCTTGAGAAAAGCCAAACTCAAGAGACCTTTTGACAGAAAAGACCATCACATGCCCACCCTAACTTGCCCTCTGGTCCAGCCAGAGGACTGAGAGCTAACGCACCAAATATTTTGCTGGTCTCACCAGAGATAAAGCAATTTCTTAGTGCAGGCACTGCTACATTCAGTGGGCCACCTTTGGTCTTCAGAATGATGTATCCCTGGGCATCACTATGTAGATAACAGCAACTATTTTTCTTTTTATATTTGGTGCAGAGGAAAATTTGCATTTCTCAAGAATAAAACCACCAACTCGGTTCCCAATGTTCAATGGCAGACAAGCACTGCTTTTTTGAAACGTGCACATGTTCTTGATACTCATTTAAGGTAAACAGGGCTTGGTACATGCCTAGTTTCAAGCATATGGAAACCACCTTCCTAAACTAAGACTTCTCTTAGTATCTGTAAGTGCAACTTGTTCTGAAATGGTTGAGAGATGAAAAATAAAAAAGAAAACCAGTCAATTTCACAAGGAAAGAGGGAAGTTGAACACACAATGTATCGATGGCAGCTAACGCATGGGGTCATAAGGCCATGCTCAACTGATATGGTGCCTTTATGAGAGCTATTATTAAATGGCTGTTACATGAACTTGGATTGCTTTTGACAAAAGTTAGAGAGGTTCTTTTTAAATTGCATTTCAGGACACATAAAAAAAAAAAGATTACTTTTTAGCCAATGTTTTGGAGTGAACTCAGTTAACCAAGTTATAAAAATCAGGGTTTGATTCTGCTCAGTGTGCTTTTCCACCTGTTTCCATCATTTTCACTAATTTTCACCTTTGTATGCAAAAAGACAATCAAACCCTCAAGAGATAATAATTTCTTTGTTTACCATTTGTCACAAAGTCTCTGTTAAGAATAAGTGTGACAAGCATTCATTCAGTCACAAACACTAGACAGTTATTTTGATCTCAATCCCAACCCAGAGAAGAGAATTCAAAGTTTAACAGGGAGATATAAGGCTTGCTTGATTTCCAGAGGCATTTCTGAATTTTTATATCCCACACAACCCTACCAAGAAAAGACAATGACACTTTAGGAGCAGGTAACTGGATTGTGCTTACTAAATTGCTTTTGACTCAGTAAGGTTGTAAAATAATGCACTGTCTCAAATGACAGAAATATTCTTTTCTAAGAAATATCCTGAGCAAAGCATATGTGAGGTTCTTCACAGTAATGGACCCTACACAGTGCTCAAGAACAGCTAAATCTGGAACAGGACTAGGAGGCTCAGAGATCAAAAATGCAATTTACATTTCCACTTGCAACAAGTTCGAGATGAAGCTGTACTCCACATACCCTTTATCAGAGGTTGTGCAACCGAAATAACGCGTAGCAGACACTTGTGTACATAGCAGTAGCAGTATACTGCTTGATATTCAACTTGAACAGCTTGTACATGCTGCATAATGAAAGACAATGGTGAGCAAAAAAATCTGAGAAGAAATAAAAACCTATTAGATTATCTGTTTCAACCCCATATCACTATAAAATTTCACTCTGTAATGATTTCATATAATTTATTCTAGTCTAGTTTAAAAACGCCTGGGGTGAAGAGGCTTCCTCTGGGATATTATTCACAGCTTGATAGATCTCGGTATGAGGAAGCGTTTCCTAGTACACAACACTCATGTTTCCCTTTGAAATGTCATCCTATTACTCCTGGGCACCCACCCTAAACCAATATTTCTTTTCCTTCCATTATCTGTTACCTCCCAGTTTCAGCAACTCACTCCTGCTCTCATTTAATAATCCCTTAACATGCAGCAGTTTTTAATCCCTTCTAGTAGCATAAACGTCAGCTCTTGTAACTTCCCTTACTTGTGACTTTCCCCCTAAACTGTTCGCAACCCTCAGCCAAGTGCAGGGTCCCTTCTGCAGGGCAAGGAGTGGCCCTAAGGAGCCCCAGACCCAAGCTCCCCACTGCAGCCCAGCCATCCCCATCTCCGGCTGGGGTCAGGGCTCTTCACCTTGCAAATGTATTCTGCTCCTTTGCATAATGTGGAATGCAAGGGTATAAATACATATGTAAATCCCTGACTGCAGGTTTATTTTTAAAATGGATATATAGGCCACGTGGTGATTCACGCAGTTAAAGAACAGTACGATTAGGAATTGCATCTACTTTTTCGTCCAATGCATTTTGCTTAAAGGCTGGCAGGTGGCAGTACATCCTCAATAATGAGCTATGGAAACGTGGCCGCTGCAATTGCTATTTATCATCTGTTGAAGGCAAGGGAGTCTCTTTTTCTTTTCTCCTTCCTCTTTCTTTTCACATTTCTTCCTTTTGATCTTTTTCTTTCCTTATGTTTTCCTTCCTAATCTCAAAGAATTTTTTTACATTCCTTCCTTTATTTTTGGAAAACAATTTAAAAATGTATTTCAGATCCGGACTGCATCTATTAAGATACAATGGCATGTTTGGGTTATTCCTGAGGATGCTTTCTCCTCATGGGCATTTGAAAAAGTTAACCTGCAAGGTCAGAAAACTGAAATGAATCAAGCTATTTTGGACAAAATCTGAAAGGAAAAGGAAATCTGAATTAACAATCTTGCTGGTGCAAAGGATATCAGCCAGCTGGCTCAGTCTGTAGTGGAAATATGCATTGCTGGTCTTTGATTAAAAAGTAAGAAATTATCTGGTTTCTGCAGGAAGCCTGGATGAGACTGAATACACTGCGGGAGAGGAGAAAAACAACACTGATAGCATTTGTGTGTTGCCTCCCCTCAGTCAAGGAGGGCAGTCTCTGTTTCAGGTAGTGTAGATGGCTTCTTGGGGAGGATGACAGGGCATCCTGGCAGCACCTCCTGAAGCAGAGACCATTCTTGTGCACTGTGGGCTCTGACAAACTTTTTCCAGGCCCCAGCACTGCGTGGTGAGATAAAGAAGAGCCTGTCAGACTGTCAGATGAAAGGCTAAAAGGATCAGCCCAAGAGGCACATGGGAAACAGAGCACCGAGCGGTTTCTGACACCACCCCAATATACATAACTGCAGTGACCCTCAAAAAGCTCCTACACAGGCTTATGTCACCTTGCTCCTCACCTTCTCCATCCTGTCTATAGTGTAGGAAGCGAGTGCTCAAATGCCGGGCTGGTGACTTGAAAGAAAAGGGCAAGCAGAGATAGAGCAGCAGCTCAGGGCAAGAGGTTAAGGGCCAGCTTTCCAGGGACAGAGGAAGCCAGCAGGATTGTGCCTGAAAGGCGAAGGTGCTAGAAGCAAGTGAAGCACACAATGGCACACAACCACACTGTGAAAGCAGAGTGGTGCCCTGGTAGAGAGGTTAGACCAGAAGAGGAGCCCACAGCTCCAGGGGAGAAGCTGCCCTCTCCTCCACTGGATGCTGAGCCCACAGACAGAGAAGCTGGCATGGCAGGTGACTGCTCAGGACAGCAACATGCCAGCAAGGGCTGAGGCAGGAGAGGCATTGCTCCTCTACTGCAAGCAGGCTTTCACAATCCCTCATCTGTGCAGCCTTTTCCTGAGGAATCCCATGGGTGACTCTTGCCCCCAACACCATAGGAGAAAAATGCCTGTTTTTTTCAGGTGTGCTGCTGCCTCTGGTGTAGCCCTGACTATTCACCTCTCCAGACACAGCTTTTTCTCCCCATACTCAGGACAGGAGTAGGGGCTGGCTTCAGGAGCAGAGAGAACCCACACTGATACCCAGTCAGCCACAACCCCCCCAAAGCTGCTGAGATCCCACCAATCCTGCAGACTTCTTCTCCCTTTGCTCCCACTAAACTCCAACAAAGTAAACTGTTAATCTGTGACCAAATCCTCCTAGCCCTCCAGGGAGCCTCCCGGCTCCCCATCCTGCCGCACAGTCTTCCTCAGCTCTCCTCTCACCCCAGAGCCCACGGGGAGCATCGCCTGCTGCACTGCTCCCAGCCCACCACTGTCATATGAGCTCTGCCCACCCTGCCAAAATGTCTCCAGCCTCCTCCAGCTGCAAAAATTACTCCAATCATTTATATATATATATTTTTTTTTTTTTTTTTAGAATTATTAGCTCATTGCTGTTGCCTCTTGGTTATGACTGTGAAAGACCCTTAGCCTTCAACTTCTCCATCTTCGCGCTGTGACACAGGCTCATATTTCAGTGTTTTAAATTATGAACCATTATCTTATTCCCTGGTTCTTTATTGTGGTCATGATCCAAAATCAATGGAGGTTTTCCTCTGGCTGCAGTGCCTTCTGGATCAGACCCACAGCCCAGGAACAGCAGCATCTGGCACATTGCTCAGTGGTTTGAGGGAGCTGTTATCCAAAGGGAGTTCAGAAGAAAATGGCCAATAACTTTTGAGGACAGGGGCAGAGTGTTATGGAAGAGATCAGCAGTGGGAATTTAAAAGGCACCACAAGGTAGAAAGCAACAGCTCCCTAAAGTGGTTCAGACATCCCTTGCAAGGAGATTTAAATGGGGATAGCATAGATAAAAATATGTCCAGGTTAGCTGAATAAGCACGTAGGCAACAGACCAGGTAAGAACAGAGGGAGAAATGGAGTGGAATTTAGGACTGAACAACAAGGAAAAAAAAAAAAAAGCCTTAGACAGATCATTGCTTAGCTTCTAGAATACTCTCTGTCAGAAATGAATGCCAAGCTATCAATTGGTATATTTAAATGCAGATTTGGCAAAGCACCAATAAATACTCTATTGGGAACAATTCTACAGTGACAAGGCTATGGATGCTCTCACAAAGACTTTTTACAGTGCTAAACTTTGTGATTTTTAGGATACTAAATAGAAAAATGACAATCCTTCTCTCCTACGAGATAAAAACCAAAGGAGCCACGCCAATTATTGTACCATATATGCAAATATTTGAATGCAAATTATGTTGTTATCCTTGTCTGTACTCCCAAGGAGCCATAGCATCTTTTAAGCTCTTTTTAAGCTCTTTCTTCTTCACGTACAGTGGATGTAGCCGTCCGTGACAAATTTGTGTTTTCTTTTCTGAGAAGTAATATACTGTATTCCTCAGTGGCAGGCAAGTGAATGGAGCTGCCATTTACAAAATTTAAATGTTTACACCCAGAGGGCAATTAAGTCAGTTTTATATGATAATGTTATAAATGAAATGCTAATAAGTACCGTAAATGGCCATGTAATCACATCCCATCATTTGCCAATTATTAGGGGGGAAAAAAAAAGCCGAAAGCCAGTTGTAGAGCTGAAGATGATGTACTACTTTAAATGAGCAAATGCAGGTACTGTGTAAAGCCCAGCCCTGACAGTGGCATTTTATAGCAGGAATTAAATTTTCTAAGCAATGTCTGATTTCACCTTTTATTATCATGTCAGTAGTAATAATAATTTCCTCTGACACAGGCATTTTCTTACAAGGATCACCAAGGGATTTATAAAGCCGAAAGTTGGGATTTCAAAGGAACTGGAGGGCATACCTACTTCAGCAGCCACACTGTGCTGGGGAGCGGCTGTGCCTGGGCTCCAAGGCTGTGGAACAATGCCGTGCTCTGGAAACCGTTTGGATGCTTTGTTGTGCAAATGTGTCCTAGTCCTTGTGACAAGTCTCTAAGCAAAATTTATTTGATATAGAACCATAGAACGGTTTGGGTTGGAAGGGACCTTAAAGATCACCGAGTTTCAACCCCCCACTAAGGGACACCTTCCACTAGACCAGGCTGCTAAAGCCTCATCCAGCCTGGCCTTGAACACCTCCAGGGATGGGGCATCCACAGCTTCTCTGTGCTTCTATACCCCTGTGCCTAAATGGTTTCCGGACCATCCCTCTTTCTACCACCTCAAGGGGTACGTTTAGCCAGCTCTCAATAACCATTGGGACTTACCCTCAGTTAGGGCTCAGACTCTCACGTTTCAGGGGACTTCAGTGAAAGTTTTCTGAACATTGCAGACTAAACCAATTCAGGCTGTGAACTGCTTTACACATGAAACCTTCTGAAACAAACCAGACTTTGGTCACAGAAAATCCACTTCATGGAAACAAGTATGAGCCACACATTGAACCATGAGGAACTACTTTTGACCCCAGTGCACATGTGGGTAAACAAAAAGGAAAGCCCATATCTGACCTCTTCTCCAAATCAAGCCTTCTCCCAAAGAGTCAGGCAGGGCCCTGAATCACTTCTGTTAGCACCAGCACCACAAAAGCTGCTCATCAATCAGATGACTGAAGGTCAGAATTTCACTTGGTCTTGGACACTTTCCCAGGCCATGTTTGAGAGGCACTGGGGAAGGAAATTGTTCCATTAGTGAGATGAGAAAAATATAATCAAGATTCACCAAGCTAACAAGTAAATGGATACATCCCACTATGTCTGTGGATGCCCCGGCCCTGGAGGGGTTCAAGGCCAGGCTGGATGAGGCTTTGAGCAACCTGGTCTAGTGGAGGGTGTCCCTGCCCATGGCAGGGGGGGTGGAACTTGATGATCTTTAAGGTCCTTTCCAACCCAAACCATTCTATGATTCTATGATCTATTATAGCATGAGGTGTTGAGTAGAACACCTTGTTTCAGTCCTGGGTTTCACCTGTGAGGACACTGTTTCCCAAATCCAGCACAGTTCGTGCAAAGCAACCAGCAGAGCAGGGAGGAAAAGCTTTCCACACTGGTGAAGGATTCTGTGGCTCCACAACAGCAGCAGACACTAATTTTGCACCAAAAATGCAGGTACAGGCACCTCGGTGCCAACCTATCTTTTTGCTAGTGCAGCAAAAATAATTGTCTTTTCATCATAATGGCAACTAGGTCAGGTACTTTAAGGCTGTAATGCCTTCTTCAAGCCATAAAAAGCCACATCAGATATCAGAATGCATGAAATTCGAAAATAATACCTCTGACATTCATTCTTTCAGCCTTTGAGCCCTTGGAGATCACACTTTCAAAATCCTCTCCACCACTAAAAAAGATCAAGAACTTTCTAAACAAAGCCTGAGAATCTCACCTAATCATACAGCTCCAGAAAATGTGACTCTTATTTGCAATAACAAGAATCAGTGGATGTATAGCAACACAGAGCTGGCAAAACTGTCCATGAGAAAAGACTAGGAGTGAGCAGGGAGCCTCATGTTCAGAGCTACACCTGAAGACAGCAAATGAAAATAGAATTACAACCTATACCAATTTTATATACTTACACTATTTCACAAATTAAAGACCTTCAGATAGCCAAGATAGTTTTGTGTCTGAGAATCTAGGACAGGATAACAAAACTGAAAATACTATCATGTTGTACTTCTCAGGCTGGACTAAGCTATAGTACTTCTGACTGAGCTTTGCTAGTCAGACCCTGAAATTTCTACATCCTCTTCCTTTACGGGTATTGATCATGAGCACTGGCCGGAAGACTGCAATAAACAGGCATAATAAACAAATACAACTACTGTATAGGAGAAAATTACTTGACATTGATGGTAATTAGTGGGCAATTTCCATGCTTATATTTAGTTTGAATCAAGACCATGAAATATTTTTTGTTCTATTGTGACAGATGAAGCATGACAGACAAAGCAAGTCATGAGCTTCACCTCTGACTCCACGTAAAAACAAACAAAAGTTCTATAACTCACTGCGCAAAGTAGTGTTATATTTTATACAAGTCAGCATCTTTGGAGAACAAAGCAGAAAAGATTCTAAAAAAACACAGAAACTACAAATCATGTCAGAGGGGTTCCCCTGTCCACCAACATCCAGCGAGCGAGACAGGTACACACTGGTCACAAAGCCTCACCTATTTTAGCAGTGATGTAACCAAATCTGCAGCACTTGTGGTCTGGACGAGTAAGAAAAGTGTGAGCAGCCCTGTGGCAACTCAGCCTTAAGTCTGAGGTTGGTCTTGACCTTCATTGCCCCCATAAGCAGGGGAGGGAAATGTTTAAAATTCACCTTTGCGTTTTGTCTGCGCTCGCACAGGCACCCCAGGCACAGCTGAAGGCTATGCCCAGTGTCTCAACCACACTGACAGGCAGCCCTTTGAGTGCACACCTGATCTTTGGGGTTGCCTTCCAATGAATAAAGGGAAATACTTCAGTGGACTCCGTACATGCCCTTGCCAACCACTACCACATGAACTCAAATTCATGAATACCACCAGTAGGTCTACAGGCAAAATATTGGGGTTTCATTTTTCCTTCCAGTTCTGCTCCACTTTTAATTCATCAGCATTTCTCATCACCATATAGAATAATATGGAAAATGAAAAACAAGGAAGTTCAGACAAATCTTTGAAAGACCAGCACCACATTCACCACATGAATTCTCGTGACTAAGCCTGCCAACGTGACTGATCAATGCACTCAATATGCTCTCCACCAGCACAGTTTGCGTACCTTCGTGGCCCAACCTCTGTCTGTATTTGTAATGAGGAGCACACTCCACCACACATAGCCAAGGCTCCTCTAGCATGGTCCTCTTGGCTGGAGAGGAGCAGAGGTTTTGGAAATCACTATCTTGGTGTTTTCCCTCAGAGCAACCACCAGAAAAGAGGAAGCCTGCTGAGGAAGGGAGCAGCAGGCCACATCTATAGCCCCTGCCATAGCTCAGAGAAAGGCACTGACAGCCAGGAGCTCATGGCTGCAGTTTCTGCTGAAGGACTGCCTGTAGCAGAAACAGAAGGGAAAGATAGGGGACAAGGAGCCGCCAGGTGTTTGATCTAACCATGTGCAAAGTACTCTGAAGGTGAAAACTGTGAAGAAGAAATGGGAAACAGCAGTGACAAAGCTTCCCTCACACAATGTTTGCTCACTTCACAATCAGCAACAGTTTTTTAAATCCTTCCTCCTACTGGAATGTCAACTCCACTCAGAAGAATTAAAAAATTCACTAACATTTCTTGTGCAGTGTTTAATATCCACATTACTTTGTCAGTATGTGGACTTGTTTCCTACTTGAAAGCTTTCCAATTTCATCCTGCACGAAACACTAATAAAGTTACAGAAGGAAACAAATCCTGAGGAGTTTACATGAGCTGTGCACGTTAGAAAAAAGAAAAAAAAAAAAGAAAAAAAACAAACCACAACACATTAACTAGAAAAGCCAAAAATGCAGCAGGGATATCAAATAACTGATTTGCTTAAGCAACAGAAGACAAGTGGGAGGAAATTTCAAGCAGGTGAAAAGGGATGGTGCATATGGATTAGCACAGCTAGGAAGCATAGCTTAGCACCTCTTGCATGCAGAGGGGAAAACTGAAAAACTGCTTCTGTAAAAATTAAGTAGGAGGCATTCACATCTGAATGTGATTCACAAAATAAACATGACTTATTCACAAGATGGAAGAGTTCCCCTTTCACCAGTTTCCCTTGCCTTTCACAGCATCTGGCTGGTAGGCATCCAAACCCAGCTCTGTGCCCAAAGGCGAGAAAGTTGTCCTGGGCTAACACATCATCAGGAAGAATCCTGAATGCTGAATTCAGGGAAATGGCTCAAACAAACAGTGCAGGGGTGAGACAAGAATCTGGCTCAGCACTCTCTTTTTTTCTTCAATGGTAGGTGTAAGTAAAAGAAATAAAAGTCGTAACACTCAGTCTTACTCATAAAAGGAAATAAATATGGCTCAGTACACTCAGGGAACAAAGTTGTTAGGTAGAGAAATGCTATTTCTACATACTGCCATTACTTTTCAAAATGCATATTTTAATGGAACAATGCAGAATAGCAAGATATGCATAATATGCATAAAATGCATAACAGATTCATATTTTTAGTGGTTGAAGAACCATTCAAAACTATGTTCATTTATCCTGAACAGAGTCCTAGAATAACTACAAAATATTTCATGCACTCAGAACACATCTACACTCTTGTAACACACTCTGCTCTAGGTATAAGTGTCAGAAGAAGTTATAAGGTGAACAATTATAACTGAGCCCCACACAGCTGGTAGCCAAAGTACAAAAAATATGGAAGACCGCTGGGTTTTAGAATGAGGGGAGAAATATATTGTTTTTATTAAAACACATTAGGATCTCATTTGTCTAATTCCCAGTTTAATGATGCAGCCTCTTGGCAGAAAAATAGCTTTTCCATTAGTTGATTCTGTTGAGGGCAGATTTTTTTTTCTAAACAGAAAAGCTTTAACATCAAATTGATTTTTTTCTCTATTCAAATGAAAAAGCACAAACAGAAAGATCTTTTTTGTGGGAGCATTTTTATTGGGGAGAAGGATTTTTGTCTGTTCTGTTTTGAGGAAAGATTTTGTGAAATGGGTCATCACTAATTGACATTACTTCTAATTGTAGCAGCCTATTTCCATGAAATTATTCCTGGGTGAAATGTAGTTTTATTTCAATGGAAAAATAACTGTTGAAATGCCTCGTTTATTCCTATTGATTTGAAAAGCAGCCAAAAGATCATTGTCTTGAACTTTTTGCAAATTTGTTACATAGCAGTAAGTTATTGACACAAATAGCCTCAATATTAAAGTACCAAGAAGTTAACTCTAGGAAGATCCAAAAAAAAAACTTTAACTTAAAAACAAAACAAAACGAAACAAAACAAAAACAAAAAAAAACCCTCAAACCATGAAGTTGGGAAAGTCAAGATTTTATATACTTGGCTTTTCCCTTTTTAATTTCCCCATAAACTAATATATTATTTCTCTATGTTGTATATTTAATCATAGCAAATGCTAGAACACAGCTTTCATCTCAAAATTAAGACATGATTTAAAGTTATCAGTAAAGGTATATAGATCTGTCTTTATTCCAGGTTTGAAGAAGCAGGGAAGGCATAATGATTGAGAGAGAAGGATAAGGAAGAAAATTAGGGAGTGGGGAGAAGGGTGTGAAGACAGAAGGAAATGCAGGGAGGAGCAGGGAAGGCAGGGCAGGAGGAGCAGTGCCAGCAGCCAAGGAACTTTTCCATAGCAGGGGCAGAAGATGGATGTAAACAAGCAATCTGAGCAAAACCGGCATGTCAAGCCCCAGACACACACTGCCACCACCTCTACACCATGTTCCTGATGAGAATTAACTTGCTGTGACATTACAGCATTTCTCACATTTTGACATATCAGTCAGGACCCGCTTTCCGTACCATTTAACTTGCTTCAAACACAGTTTTGCAAACTCACTTGTTGGGAAATCTTTATATTTTCACATATTTTGTTAGCTACAAAGGGGCAGAGATGAGATTAAAATTCCCATGAAGCAAATGTTTCTGAAGATACAGCTGTTCTGAAGCACAACCCATTGTGGATCTTCTTATCAAGCTATTACAAGTAGGTCACCTCAGCTCTGACTGTTCAAATGTCACTCCTGCCTTCCAAGAATCAATCACTGCTAGGTCTTGGTTAATAAAAGGCAACTCTCCAGCAAAGGGAAAAAAAACAGAGAGAAGCAATTTCCTAAAACATGAATGGCTCCTCACGAAAGTGGTACTGACTTTGCGATATCTGCTGATAGATAATTGTTATAAGAAGTAAAAGGAGTGTAACTGGGAAGACATCTTTCCTCAAGTAACACTTCCGAGTTTCTCATACATCATTTAATGTTTAGGGAGTTTTGTTGGCTTGAGTCAGCTATCCCCAAGATGTTTTCCTTTTTCTTGTACAATATCCTCACTTTTACTCCTAAGCATGAATTAAATCTATGCTATCACGCTGAGGTTTTTTCCTTCTCCAACCCTTCACCTCCCACTATCTTACAAATAAAACAGTATTCCTGTCTCCTCTTGTGTGGAGAGAGAGGTTGCTCTCTGCTTCACAGAAGACATCCAACGATATTAAAAGGTCTCTGTACCATATGGTTTCCCCCCTGCCATTTTCACAGAGGACACCAAAAATAGGAGAAAACTATGAAATGTAATAAGCTCACATGTGCATCATCTACTTTCTTTCTCGGTAGGGCAGACTAACATAAGAAACCAAATCAAACCAAACAAGAGGTTGTTACCCAAAGTCCTCGTGGCTCTCTGCTTATGTTCTAAGGAGCTCAGAGTTTAGCAGGTACTGGCTCCGTGTAGTCCAATGATGATTCTGAGAACTTCTTTGTTACAACCATACCTGGTAACAAGGTAGAAATTTCTGCAAGTTGACTCTCTGTGTCAGGGCACATGCAGTAGCACTTTATCAGCCAAAAATTCATTGCCATTCTGCTTTAGGTATCTCCTTGCTCCTGGAGGTTCTCCACAACACACTACAGACTTGCAGGTTAAAGAAGCCAAAGGCGTTCTAATTGGCTCTGGAATAAATAAATAAATACAAAAGGGGAGAACAAGAACAGCGTGGGAATGCTCTGCATGTTTTTTCATGTCAACAGTGCTTAGCACTGAATTATCTCTCATTTTCTGTTCTAACGTAAATAGTGAGTGCTTTCCACATCCCCTGACATTCATATATGTAGCTCTTCCAATACTGCCTGTCCTGATGTCCTTGGAGGGATGAATATATATAAGGCATCAGTACCCTTCACTGAGCTGAAGCTCAAAACTCCCAGTATCTGCTCATGATGCCCTTCAGCCACTGAATAAAAATCATACGAACAAAGAGCTGGTCAACAGTTCAGGCACTTCAGCACAGATTTATAGTGCACTAGGGTAAGCAAGACATCTGCCACACGACCTAAAGGAGACACTCATCTTCATGGAGTGGAAGCCAGAGACCAGGAAGAATATTCCAACATCTCTAGAATGTCACTAGGGGTCTGTGTTGTGGCATCTGAAGGTCACCATCAGTGACCACCCCTTTAATCTGAGTACAAGAGGATACTGCTCTGATAGTTTTGAGATGTCATCTGCCCCAGATTCCTGTAAAGTTAAGGGAGTTCGAGTGCTCAGTAAATCATTAGAAAAATCAGGCCAGAGCAAAGTAAAACTGCTTAAATCTCATATGTAAACAGTTAAGTGAACTTTCTAATGTGTACAGAGGTGCATCCTGAGAACAAAAAAGCTTTCTTTGCTTCTTTTGGTAACTTCACAGGTTGTGAGCCACAAGAACATAGGGCAGAGAAAACCAGCAGAGACGAGACAGTTACAGGAATTCAATCTGAAACAGAACAGTCGAAAAACTGCTGGAGCTACTAGACTTCCAGCAGTTTTGCTTTTAACCTATGGCATGGCAGCACCTCTGAAAAAACACTAACCTAACAGCGATGCTACATCCCCCTTGCCCTCCGGCAAGATACCATGGCCAGACCTGAGCTGTGCAAGCAAGATGCAAGGCAGCGCCTTAACCTCCCTGCTTCCCTGCAGAACAAGAACACCAAGAGCAGCAGCTCCCAAGTCCACCACTCAGGGCACAAAATTAGCCCATGCAGACCAGCCCATCCTGCACATTAGCACGTCAACAAGTCATGACTCATTATTAATAAAGATACAAAGCACATATCTGGCAGATGATGGATAGCAGATGGTCAAAATCTAAAGGAAGTATCTAATTAACCATAAATCTGTATTCATTGAGTAAGATCTGTCAAGGAACCCCTGCTTGCCTTGACTGATAGGGGCCTTATGAAGTCTGAAATCACAACCTTTAAATGCATCCCTTCAGATGACAATGCAGAAGACTGTGTGGGCCTCTGCCTTGTAACACCCCCAGTACCATAAAAGCATTCATTGCCATGTATGGTTTATGTATTAACCATACCTGCCTGCAAGCAGAAAGGAGCCAAACTCTGAGGATCCCAGACTAGGAGGTCACAGAAGCGAAAGTGCTTTTTTCTTTTCTTGTCAATTTCTGGTATTTGACAGTTGCTCTCAATGGCTCCAACTCCAGCAGAGGCTTTCCTGCCTTTCCTCTAAGCTGAGGGGAACCCCACCTTGAAAGCGGTTTGCTACAGGGCTGATTTTAGAATGACAGGCCTAAGCATGAAGACTTTCTAGCTACAGACACATAAGGACTTTTAGTCAAAAAGGTGCTGTTCACTTCAATACTGCAAAGTGATTCCTAAGTTTGTTTTCCTCTTTTCTACAGAGAATAAAAGAATTTAATATAAAAGGAAACACATCTATTTGCACTTGCTGCTGGCTTTTTTACTGCTTGGTTAATACCCCTGAAAAAGCAACTTATTCCTTCTTGCCACTACCAAGGAGTTTATTACACAGGCAACAACGGGCATCTGCTTGGCCTTCGTCCATGGAAAAAGTAAATAATTGTGCCATATTATGAGATAAAAGAATCTCATAATATTGTAGTACAGTGTGCAGCATTATAAAGGCAAAACATAATATTACTCTGCAGCACAAAGTCATTTTCTCAGAACTCATCTGGGGGATGTGAAATGGCTTTGTTCAATACTTTAATGATTGACAGACACGATATAAAATACCAAGATGGATAATATGAGCTGCAGGGCTCCAATTTCTCCCACCATTCATGGGATAAGCCAGTCCCACCAGGAGAGAGGAATTGAACCGTCATCAGAAACTGCAGGACAGCAGCTTCACATCTTTTAACAGAAGACAAGAGATAAGGTCAAGAATTTTAGGCCATCTCTTTATGTCCAGATATATAAAGTCCTGATATGCCACACTTTTTTTTTTTAATGTTGATCTTTAATAGCACTATGGGTCTTCTCCTTACTGCTAGATATGAAGTGTGACAACTGTAAAAGAGATGTTTTCCCCAACACTACGCCAAGAAACTACCTCACACAGCCAATGCTATCAGAAGTGCTAACAGGAACGAGCTCACATCAACATCCCTGACACCACATCATTAAGTATACTAACCTGAACAATTCCCATTATGTGACGCCTGATTAAATGTACTAACGTTACCATAAACTAACAACAGCAGCTTGTAAGTCCCTCATGCTGGCTTGTATTGACTTAGAAATATGCTGGTTTGGAAACAAAATATCATGACTGTTAAAATCTGATTGTAGCTGTGTATCAATCATAATATTTGCTAGCTGACTGGTGTTACACCTTACTCCTTAGTCAGTAAAATAAACAAAGTTTAAATAATTGTTGTCCAGGGCTATAAGCCATCTAGCTGATGTGTCCATGCAGGGAAGGTGCTGCAATACATCCTTAAGACAACTCCAGTCTGGATTCAGGAAAACTGTCTCGGCTTGACACATTTTCAGCTTTCACCGGCAAAACCTCTTTTTGTTCGTTTGTTGATCCTAACTCTACCTCCTTCCTACTTTTCTGTTGTTATCCAACCCACAAGGTTAAACATTTCCTCCCTTTGGGATATGCTGTAAGGAAGATTCTCTATGAGACAAATGGGTATTGTTCAGTGTGGCAGAAGATGTGCACTCTGCCCTCTGAAAAGTGCACGGTTGTCCTCCCGTTGCTCCAGGAGGAAGTTACGCACTAAGGTGGGCAGTAACTAAAACTGCATTTTAGTTAGTTATCTTTTGGTAGCTACCCCATATCAGGAGTCTTACCCAACCCTGGAAGCAGCTGAAGATGGGCAGCCACCACAGCACAGTTTGCAAGCTGCAACTTCGTACCTCAGCTTTTTGCACAGTCACTTACTCCAGGCAGATGCTACCATATCAGTAAATCATCCTTCAGCTGAGGATTGTACAGGCTTGTCTCGAGTGAGTGGGACTTGGCACCCAATGAGATGCCAGATCCTGTAGTTGAGGAATGCATGAGTCCCAGCTAACTCATCTTCCCAACCATCCTGTTTGGATACCAACCAAATCTGGACACCACCACCACATCCAAACATCTTCTGCCACCTCAAAATGAGTGGACACATGACATTGAGAGGTGTGCTTTATCTCATAGGAACATCTATCTCCTTGATTTGAAAAGTAGTGTAACTCTTCAAATGACTGAATAAATAAAATGGGAATAAACAACTTGGTTTTTAAGCTCTCCTCACAACCTCCACAGTCCGTGTGTTCTCTGTGCACTAGTACCCCACATTTACATTTCACTGGAAGAAACCCTGACCAGCCAAGTCACACAATTACAACAAAATGCAGATAAAGCACGCTCCAAAGTCTAGGAAGACATAAGAGATGCTTCAGCCAACCTAGAAGAATACACAGATTTTTTTCAAAGAAAAACCTACCCAAAGGCTACTTTGATAATCCTGGCTATGATTACTACACCTTAGCAAGTACTTAGGCAAGGATGTATTGCAAAAATTAACAGAGAAAAAAACCTCTGATTGCTGTCTATTATTTTCCTCCATAGATACCTTTCCTACTGTCCCTATAAACTTTAAAAATAGCAGAGAAACAGAAGCACTGTAACTGTAATAGACACCAGTGGGTTACAGCAGAAGTTAGAGGGTGAAGAACTCTGCTTTAGCAACGCTGAGGAAGGTATTGAAAGGTGAATGTTAGAGAAGGAAAGAGGTTTCAGAGAGCTTCTGAGGTCATAAACCAAAATTTCAAAGGAAAAGTAACTGTGTACACAAAATTTACATCTCTATAAAATACACCTATTTCAATGTTTCTTTCAGCAATTCAAATGGGAACTGCTTCTGAGGCAAATCTGTGAGAGCCTGAACTGTTTTCAGCACATTAAATCAACAGATACAGATACAGTTAGCTATTCTGTTGTATATTCACTGCCTGGTAATCATTACAAAGGTATTTCTCACAGGGAGAAGCTGTTTCCAGACGGCACAAACAGCAGCAAAGCTCAGCTTCTTTGTCTGCAGGCAGGCAAAGACAAATGATCTCCACACCCACCTTAAAAGATATTAGTGGCAGCCCCAATGCACCTATAAGCAAAATTAACCCGGTTAAATCATAGACACAGAAACAAGAAGCAGGATATAAGTCTTTGTTCAGGTTTCTTCCACTGTAAAACTCATAAAACAATGAGAATAGCAAATAGCTTCTGCAGCATAAGAGCAAACGTGTACAAATCATATGAACAAACAGCTGGGGAAGCTCATAAGAGGGACGCCCTCTGAGAACACAAGTGTCTAGCTTGCTTTATTTTATTAACCATGGAGGGCCCTCGTGATGGATTCACAACCATGTAAATCAGAGTGTAACATTAACATTTTTGCACAACTCCAGTCCAAAACTGAATATACCAAAAAAACCTACTGAAGCACATAGATTTTGGTTTATTTTTCATTATGAGGGAAGTACAAAAATATTAGCACAAGGTTTTGCTGTTGCTTAACGTTTTTTGCTTCCTCTTAATGCTAGTATTTCTTCTTTCCAGTATGATGACAGCAGCAGAGCATGCTCAATATATTGAGCATCAAGATTTATTTGCTCAAGACTTACCTGGAGGAACATTAAGTTTGACATTTACCAAAACAAGAACTCATTTTCTAGACTGTTAGTCACTGTATACTTCCATCACTGTAACCAGAGGTCCCATGTGCCCTATCACAAGTAAACAGAAATTGAAAAGGCAACAGCCACCTAAGAGAAGTTGGGCTTAACCACACCCATTGCAGGAGGGAACCAGAAACACAGTGGGGGTAGCACTGACACAGCTCCCACATGGTCACAGGTTAGAGTTAAGCTAGGCTGCCTGGACAGAAACAGAAAGGTTGCAGCCCTGAGGTCAGGAATGAGAGATGGCAGGCACCCACCCCACCCACCCAGGGAGCAGCAAGAACTATGGCAATGGACAGCACAGAGGTTACAGCGCCAAGGAGTCTTCTATAAGCAGTCAAAGTTGGAATGTCAGACACCCACAATAGTGGAAAGCTGTTCCAGCAATAATGATGCCTAGGGTTAAGGCTTTGGCCTGAGTAGAGAGAATCTGGGGAGAAGGTTAAGAATTAAGGTACAGAGCACGACCTCAATTCGGTCCATCAATTCAAGCCATCCATGCCCAACAAGAGACTGACCCAGAAGCACTGTCTAAATTGGCAGATTAGAATCAATCAGTTTAATCATGCGACCACCATCTCTTAAACCACTTCCCTCCCTCATTCATTGCAAACTGTAACTTCTTCAGTAAAGGAAACAGGGCTCCACTAGGCAGTAACCTCCTTTTCATGCATTATTTGAAACTACCCTAGTTCACTGTTCATCCTGTGCCTTGCCAAATGAGGCTCCATGGAAAATAAGGGCCTTTCCAAGAAAGCACGCCATGCTTGAGCATAGCTTCTTAATGCTTTACTTTGTAACTTTAGCCTTCTGTCAGGATTGTATTTCTGATGTAATTTCCTGGTTAAAAATAAACAAATAAAACAATCTTTGCTGTGTAGCATCATCATTGTCCCTACCATACATGCTCAGCGGAACATGAATCTTGAAGTGACAGCAACAGTCTCTTTCTTAGGAACGGTAGCGATTGCAGGCCAGTGTGATGACTGGTGAACAGGAAACAGACTTCAAACACAAGCTTCATAGCTATTTGCAGGTGGCAACACTCAGCCTCCTGGGTTGAATCCCAAGTGCTCTTCAGGATTCAGAGCAATCATGCAGCAAGTGCTCTTGGAACATATTTCTGGGCACACAGAGGAGGTGATGGTGATTGGGAAAAGCAAGCATGGATTTACCAAGGGTAAAATGGTGTCTAACCAACCTGATAAAATGACTGAATCAATGATCGAGTGCACAGCGTGCATAATCCACTGCAACTTCAGCAAGATTTCCACATAGTTTCCACAGCATTCTTCCGCTTCAGTTAGAACATTATGGTCTGGATGGGTGAACAGGTAGGTGGTAAAAATTTTGTTGGATAATTGATTGCAGACATTAATAGCTAATGGGTCACTGTCTACCTGGATACAAGCAACAAATGGAGTACTGCAGGAGTCTTTGTGGGACCTATCCTGTTTAATACCTTTATCAAGGACCTGGAGAAGGTGACAGTACACACTTGTCAAGTATGCAGATGACAGCAAATTAGTGGGATTAGTTGATGCATTCAAGAGCAGTGCTGCCATTCAGAGGAACCTGGGCAGGGTGGAGGGATGGGCTGACAGGATGAACTAAATGAAATTCAACAAGAAAGTCCTATACCTGCATCTGAATAACACCTGCAATGATACTGTCTGGGGACTGACTGGTTGGGGAGCAGTTCTGCTGAAAAGGACTTGGAGATCTTAGTGGACAGCGGGCTGCTCAGGAGCCAGCAGCGGGCCCTGGCAGCGAGGCAGGTCAACGGTGTCCTGGGCTGTATGAACAAGAACACGGCCAGTAGATTCAGGGAAGCAACTGTCCCCCACTATTTACCGCTTTTTGAACCACATCTAGATACGTTGTCATTTTTTTTGTCCCCCCAGTATAAGGAAGACATCAATAAACTGGAACAAGTCTGACAGAGGGCCACCAAGACTGTCAGGGGCTGAAGCACTTGCCCTGTGGGGAAGGACTGAACGAAACAAAACAGTTCAGGCTGGAGAGAACCTAACATGCATAAAGAACTTGCAGATCTGAAAAGACAAAGCAGCATCATGAGCTCATGGCAATTTCTACTCTAAAGGATTAAAATTAGTGTCTGAAACTCAAAGCATGTCTGAGTTTAACATTAATTTAAGAGCCAAGGCACAAGCCATACAGACAGATTTGGCCTGACAGACCAAAACCACCTTGATTAAGTGGAATTAATTTAATAAAGGCTCCCAGAAAGAAGTTCTTATCTGACCAGTGTGCCAGTGCAATCTTCTGCAAGAACTAGTAAAAGATTTTCCCAGATGACTGTATTGAGAACATCAAAAAGCCACTGAAGCAAAACGCTCATTCCTGCTGCAGAAGTGATCCATACAAGAGGAAAGTATGTGACTGCCTAAGCTTTTAGTCTGTCCACTTGTGATCTTGTTGCAAGCTCAGTATCAAAGCACATTTCCCTAGAATGACACCGTCCTTCCTAGGTTATAGTACAGAGCCTACATTATGCACTAAGTGCCCTGGAGTGTAACAGGCCAAGAACAGCGGTGATTGCCCTGTAGATACCATACAACATTATCAGTTCCTGCTACATGACACATTCACCAGCCTTTGAAGGCTGGGTGACTGCAGACAGAATAAAGCCATGTTTCTTCCTTGCAACCTGACATCTCGACAGCTTGTTCTGTAGGGGCTGCTGCTCTCATACCCAAGATCATAACACTGCCTCCTCTCCCTCACTGCTCTGCCTTTGTTTGTGGAAGCAAACACAATTACCCAGAGAGGGGGTTACTCAGTGATTTCCCAACAATTCATCCACTGCTGTTAGCATGTTTAATCAGTGCTCCCACCAGAGCAAGTCTGTGCAGACTTCACATGCAGCAGAACAAGCTACTCAGCAATATGAACGTGCAGCAATATAAACAAACAGCAAAAACATTGCCAAGGTTACGCTCTTGCTTTGCAAAGTTACAAAGCACATCCAGAGTGCTACGAGAGTTGGACCCACAGCCTAGGAGGCACCAGGAGACAATGATGAGGCTGACTGGGAGCAGCCATCCCGGCCACCTGCTTCACAGCTCTGGCCATACAACTTACAGTGCTGTGATGACAATGTGCAACCACTAGTCCACGTCTGGGTGGGGAGAGAGGGAGGGAAGCCCCACAGGTATTACTCCATCATATGGCAGTGACTCAGCTCTGCACCCCTGACACCTAGATGTAGGGTTTGACTCTGTAAGTGAGATAGTAACTGCAAGTACATAGCGAGAACCTACCTCCTGACAAGACACTGGCTTCAGGATCAATGGACTCCTGTAGAGAATACACATCTAGCGAATCTGCATGCTCGCATGTGCCAAATGAGCAATCCATTATAGATCCCACACTGAGCTTTTGCCTTTACATTCATTTGCAATTAACATTTCATTTATCAGGACCATTATTTTTATTCACTACAATCTAGAAAAGAAAAAATAAATCAGGAATATCTTCTATATAAAGTAACCTGCGATCACACAGGAAAAAAAATAAATGTGTTCTAACAGAGTCTAAAAAACCTCACTAAAACTATGTTTGTCCCTCAAAACAGCTGCTGAGCAGGCAGATGTTACCACCTCCTAAGGATAATAAAATCAACTGAATAGAGGCAGACCTCAGCTTGACTCAAGAGACAAGGGATTAGAGCATTGAGGGGAAAACAGTCGTAAGAGTAGACACTGCCTCACCCACTCTAACAGTACCTGTAACAGACAGCATTCAGCCTCTCCATCTTGATGGTAAACATACTGTGCCACTGACAGGAACACGGGGCCTCTTCCCATTCATCCTCCAGTCAGAGGAAAGGGGTTGAACACATGCTGAAGCAAGCCTTTTTTATTTTGTTTATGCAAAACAAGCAAGTTTGATAAATGCACCTCTGAGACCTAGAGTCTAAACATGAGCCAGCTCTCTGCAAACAGAGAATGTGACACCTGCTCAGGCGAGGATACCATATATCTGTAACAACCACCATCTTATCAGCCCACAGCACTGAAGATTTCCCCTTTTAGCAGGGGATTACAAGTGAAATTACAAAACATTTGAGGTACTGCTAAATAGTATTTCTTGGTTACAAGACTGGTGAGGAAAATGCTTTAGCACAAAGTACTTTTCACACAGACCATGAAGTCCAAAAGCAGAGGTTATAAATGTAATATCAGTATTTGAGACCTGGCTGGCCAGCAACCCTCCTCAGTTTTCCAACAGTAAGTAGAATTTAGCATCTTCACCAAGATAAGCCATTTGAACAGTTTTTCTGCCTTACATTTCAATTTCACTGTCTCAAGAATGTGGTTTCTAATTGTACAAACATAATAAAGACAAGGAAAGAATTAACTAGTGAATAACAGAAAAGTTATAAAACCTTTTCAAAAGAGACATTATGGCAAAGAGCCATGATACAATCCTGAAACTGCCAGTGTACCAAACAGCCAGTCTAGCCACTGATGACTGTGCAGAGCTACCCTCTGCTGCCTCTTCCATATCCATCTTCCATATCTCTTTCTTCCTCAAAGGCATGGGAAAGGTCCAAGCAGCACTGAAATAAAACCTGAGTAACCTGAGGAAGGACCATTTTGCCACACTTGGAACATTTCCTAATTTATCACGATATTCCTGTCTATATCTCCTCCAGATGAAGAGATGGGAAGCTTATCAGGGCAAGGCTGCTTCTTCCGGCACATTTGTGGAGCCTAAGAGATATCAAGAGTAAGAAATACTGCCTGCTGAATGAAGCGGGAAATGTGATTTACTTCCAGGTTCCCTTGCCAAGGCCTGTTTCTCAAATGAATTTATCCCAAGTGCTCGTGTGCATAGCTCCAATTTGATATGTCATTTATTTTTTCCAAACACAGGAACCCAAGAAGTGTTTTTACCTATAGATTTATTAAGTTATACTGGATTTAGACCTAAATTTAAAGTGTTTCTTTCCTGTTTGCCCCCCAGTCTGGGTCACAGACCTGAGAACAGTTCAGTACACTGTAGTTACCTGCAGAAATCTGACCTCGGCACAAAAAAGAGCATTTAAACACCTATAAAGGGCAACCCTAACAGAAGGGATTAGCAGAGCCACAATTCTTTTAGTAATTCAGTTCCACTTAACACCCATGAGATCTCCATTATGCATCTGGCCAGAGGTGCTTCATCCAAAGTACAAAGTGTCTTCTTAATTCACTGCTCTATTTAGAGCTTGGTATCTTGAGTGTCACAAGTCTCTGCCCACTGTATGTAATTTATGTTTTCAATTCATTCCCCCTTCCCTCTCACCTAACATCCTGCCCTTCAACAAGTAGGGTGCAACCTTCACGCACATTCACTCAACTTCTACCTTGAAACTTGTGAGGTCACAAGTTATAGCCTCCATGTGTTCCTAAATACTTGTATACCTCTTTCAGACAAAATGGGATGGGGATGTTTTCACAAATACAGTCAGTACTCTCTCTTCTAGAAATATTTGGGCAGCAACTTGGCTCAAGTTTTCACTTCCCCTAAAAACCATTCATAAAGCATTTCCATGTCAGATCTACAAATGAATAAGCCTGTTCTTAGACACCATTTTTCGCCTGTGACTCTCCATGTTGCTTTACCAAGTAGGATCAGGTATTAATCTCATTTAATGAATGATGGAGACAAATACATTCAATCCATAGCAAGCACATTAATGACTCTCACAGGTGACTCTGGGAACTCTGTTCACTGACTTAACTGCTTTGGGATCACAGTTTGGCACCTAATAATTTTCACATGAGCAAAAGTTACACAAAGAACATCATATTATCTGGTTCTTCACAAAAATGAACCATTCCAGAAATTTTAACTAACATAAGAAAAGCATTTTGTCTATTACATTATTGGGTAGCAACTCCTTTTTTGTAATAGGCTACCCAAGCCTCAAAAAATTTGGTCAAGAAGTCTTTTTAATTACTGTAAATTACTTTTCTTTATATCAAAAAGCAACTGTCTTTCCAGAAACACAGAGAGATTGAAACAGGACAAGTATATTTTATTAGCAGCTTTTGATTTTCTTTTTTTTTTTTTTCAAACACCATTCACTTTTTTTTTTTGTCTTAACCAAACTATGTTAGATTTCTGTTAGAAGAAGGGTCCCTCTCAGTCTAGCAGACCAGCCCACAACAGTTTCTAATGGCTGACAAATTAAGCTGGGCACATTCACATTACAGTCTTTTAAAAAGGACTAAAGATAGCAATTAACTGCTGAACAACTTACCAAGGATGGTAATGGCTATCTCCATCACTGGAAACTTTCAGCTAAAGCTGCTGGTTATGAAGTAGTAATTACGTTAATAGGATTTCTGTGGTTGTCTTTATGAGTAAATTAAAATAGATTATCTGAATTTATTTATCCCCAGACTGAGACAGAAATCTCCAGAATTTATTGCCTTCCTTTAAAAGCTAGTAAAGCTATACTTACATTATTTTATCCTATATATATTGAAAGCTTTTGCCAAACTGACTCAAAAAAAAAAAACCACATCCAATTTTCATGTTTGTGGAATGAGGTCACTGAAAGCACATACAAAACTGTAACAATTTGACCCGGGGAGGAAAGCAGTTCAGACAAACCATCCATTCTGAAATGTTTCAAATAATTTTATTAAACAATCATGTTTTACATGTCACCAGACCTAACTCCTGAAGTGCAAAAATGTTTCTGAGGTATTAAGACCGGAGGAAAACAGGCACGGTATCTGTTGTTAGGGATACCACACTGCAGGACAGTGGACTTTGCAAACAACAGGCCTTTATACAGCATTTGCAGGATCAGAGAAAACTGAGAACAAATCTGTATTTGTCTTTAGTCTTGAGAGCCGAAACGCCCTGATCATTAGCCAGTTGTGTCACATCAATGAAAACACAGACATGAACACAGGATGATGATAAATATCAATGAGGTGTTTCTAGGCCATTATATACAGTACATGAAAAATGAAATTTAACTACTGTATGTGTGACCAAAATCCCAACTATCTATCCAGTCTCGCTTAATGTATGTTAATATCTACGGTGGCCTCTCTAGTACCAGCATTTTTGCCTATTCTACACAGCTATGCCACTGCCCTGTGTTCCTGTTGGAGGGCACCTGGTCACTCACACTTCATCTAAGTCTGATGTTTATCAAATTAACTAGAGTCAACAGTACAGTATTATCCTTCTAGTTGCCCTCCTCCCTTGATCCATGCAGTGAAGAAGTCTAATCCATGCAGAAAATCTGCTAAAGAAATAACTGTTCATGTAGAAAGGAAAGCCTTATCTGAGAACTGCAAAACTCATGGGGCAAAACTGGCCCTTAAAAATTGGGATATTAACAAGAGTTTTACTCATCTGCCAAATAGTGCCCCAAAAATAATTTTGTATGAGGAAAGTTTGGCCATTACTCGTTCGTATTAGCTTGCCTGTTCAAGGTGTCAGAGGGAAAGGAATCCTTTTCCCCTTGGAGCAGTTCCTAGGGTTAGAATTTGACTGAAGGCTGCAGATGTGACAATTCTTTGCAGAATTAACTTTCTGATGAACATTAGATTTAAAGCTCTCACTGATTCTTACTCAATGATTGTGCCAGAAAAAGTTTTTTCCACCTCAAGGACTGCAGCATTGTTCCCTGGGACCAACTACAGTTCACCCTAAACTACTGATTGAACAATACCCAGCCAAATTATGTCCTTCACATGATATTACCACAATTCAATGGAAGATATATCTAAGAAAACATTTCTAAAATAATAAGCAAAAGTCACTTATTCTAAGTCTTTCTAGGGTGATTTTTAGCAAAGATAGATGAAAACAAGTTCCTCCTGAGACACAATTGTTTTTTCAAATTTGTGAAAAACACTGTGACAAAATAGAAATGATCTTTATTTTAGTAGACGTTTATGAACTTATGAATGTTTCTGAATGTGTCAGGTTTTGTATAAGAACAGCATACTTGTAAAGGTTCACACCTTCAGCATCTTCAGCTTTGAAACCTTACTGGGAAGCTGGAGACATAAGCTATATTGTTAGCACACCCATGAGCATAATGTCATACAGTCTGATCACAAACACAACTGAGATTTTCATAATTTTCTAGGACTGTTACCAGTATCAATGGTGCTTAGCTAAACAACAACATCTAGCAAATCTACAAATATAGAATAGCTGGAATAGAAGCTGGAAACAGCTGGAGTGTTGCCTTAATATTATTTTTTAATGGAACCCTATTTCATGGACAAAAAAGTGCAAGTGAATAATCACTTTCAGTTGAAAACTGGGTTTCGGATGCCACTCAAGACTGAACTGTTGGGCCACTTTCTGCGCAGAAGAGCTAGGGAACACACAAAAAAGAAAATGCTTGTAATTCCTAGGACGACAATGCCCGAAATCAGTGCGCTGGTAACTGAGTTCAGCTGGAAAGGAGGTCCGTTTGGATGAGCTGCAAGGAGAACAAAAATGCACAGGTAAGATTTGCTTACAATCTCTCAACAGTGCCAAACAGGTCTGTCTTTCCACTACAACATCCTATGCACATATGCACCTTTATGCTCTCCACTGGGACAGCAACAGGCACAGGAAAGGCTCTTGCGCTGGGATGGAAAGAGAGGGCTGCTGCTTTTGTTGGATGGGAAGGAAAGGTAGCAGCAATTAACACAGCAAGCTGTGTGCAGCAAATGGAGAATTTGCTTTTTATTATTATTTTAAAGATACCCATGGGTAGGAGATACCAGGCAGTAATTAATTACAGGGAGAACTTTGTTTCCATGCCAGGAAAGAAAGGTAGCTGCTTTTATGTGGTCTAAGTTAAGAAAAGAAGGGAACAAATAGTATTAGAGTTCAGAGGACAGGGTAGGTTGCTTGTGCCACTTGTTCCCGTTATGAACAAGCAAGAGGTGAAATGGCCCAACAGACTCTCTGCTTATCTTGACTATCCTTTCTAAGTCACCAGCTGCTCCTTGTTACCAGTAGAGAACAGTAACAGATGGGCTGAAACAAGTCCTCCAAGAGCCCAAAGTAGAAGCACCCCAAAACCTGATCTCCCCTGCAGCCCATTTCCTTCATTGCCCTAGAAGACCACATGTTCTGTCCCAGCTTCTCCATAGGCTCTTTGTCTGATTAAATGCCAGGAGAACAAGGAGCCGAAGCAGAGCTCTTCTGACTTTGAACTATGAACTGAGCTGGACTGCACCATAATAACCACTTTGCTGTTCTACTCCTGCATGGCATGAACAGACTTTACTGCTTAAGTCTGATTTTGCATCTGGCAGTTGCAATGTTCCCTAACCCTCACATGCCATAGCAGCAGATTTTAATTTCAATTCCATCACAGGAATTAGAAGTTGCTATGTTGGTGGGGCTGGGTACACAAATTAAACAGCATTCAAATTTCTTTCTTTATAGCATGTCAGTATTGACTCATTTAAATGACAAAAACAAGCCAAAAAGAAAAAAAAAACCAAAAACATTCCAGCTCAGTGCATCGAGCTCAATCAAAATGGTTCTGTTTCACTCAAACTCTCTTATGTTTCTTGGAATTCTTATTAACTTACCAAGCTGTGAATTGTTGGTTGACGTTTCATCTGTATAAAACAAAACAGAGATGCATTATATTTCACAAATACCTCTGCCTACCTCCCTCCCTCCTTGCAACCCAAAAGCCAGTAGCCTTAGCTTTATTTTCGGAGCACATCAGCTATACCTGCAACATTGACTACTAGCTTTTAACCTCTCTGGTAGAACAAGGACATCATCATCAGTGACGTGACATTGCTTCATTTTTAATATGAGCACACCAGTATGAAGTTACTTAGTATTCTGTGGCAAAAAAAACACCTCAACAACAAACCACATCTTAATGCAGGAACATCTTAATTAAAAATGTGTCCAGTTCTATTCTGTCCCTCAAAAAATGTGTCCATAAGCACAGTATTATATGCAAGTCCCTTCACTGGTAATCATATTACAAGAAGTTCTGTATAGGAAAAAAATTAACCTGGGTTTTTCAAGGAAAAACACACCACTGACCATAAATTATTACAAAAATACCCTTTCCCCATGCTCGCTTTTCATTTAATGGTTACACACTGGCATTATACTCAGGGAAATATTTGTATTTTGTCTTCAGTTTTTACTTACTTACCATTGTCCATCTCAGAACTACATTTCTTGACACTGTTTTTGCTTTTTTGTGCAACTTGTAAGCACAGCTCACATATAAATTTGCTTTGAGCAGCTGTCTTCTAAGTTTAAGTGAGACATCCATCAAAAGCTACACAGTTTCACCTTCACAGGTAGATACCTGCTTTGTTTCTATACACGGAGACTAAAACATTTTCTTCTGTGTGTCTCCTGTAATGACTTATTTTAGATTAACAAACAAGAATAAAGTTTCACTGAAAAGAACAAAATGTTAGAAATAAGAGTTCAGAAATACACAGGAGAAAGACCATTACTCACTTGCAGTAGCGTTATTCAGTTCCTGTCAAGGTAACTGCATAAATAGCTCTGTTACCAGAACAACTGGTGGCTAGATTAAAAGGAAGACCTGGCTAACTCAAGGTGCCTCTGCAGACACCGATGTGCATAGTAACAGCCCCGGGACAGGTGCAACCTATCCCTAAATGTGAAAAGTGAGGGGCTGCACATCTATGCAACTGCAGACCTAATACTGGGGTACGTACTGTGGTGAGTCAAGTGCAGCAGGTGGGATGGGCTCTGTTCAAATGTATCTGTACTAAAGCTGGACCAGAGTTGGCCTTGAAAATAGTACAAGCACCTCCATGCAGCATCGCACCAGACTAAGCCAGCACTGCACCCCAGCACTCCTCATCCAAAACCAGATAGTTCAGTTCAAGTTCTCTCATGACCTTCCCCCTTTTCTTTCCTTGACTACAGTATTCAAGAACCTCACATTTTTAATGCACTTATTTTCACAATGGGAAGGGACAGTGGGAAGAAATACTGATTCCTTCTTTCTGTTTCAGAAGGAAAATTGAAGTGTGAGTCAGACTAAGTAACTTGCCCAGTGTCACTCCGGCAGAGTTCAGAACTGAATCCCATTTTTTTTTTTTCAATGCACTTCCCATCAAACCATCCTTTTGTCAGGAGTGGGATGTTCCAAAAACATACTATGGACACACAAAAATATGTCTCATCTAAAAAGCTTCAGCTACATATCTTAAGTAGAAAACACCTAAAAAATTATTTTCCATTTCTAGCCCTATTCATGTTTTCATTTAGAAAAAAATACTCAACAGTTAACAAGAAATTATAAAATAGTTTATCCTTTCTTTGGGGTTATTAAACACCTGTGGACAGATCTTTGTTTGCTTGATGTTATGCAATATTTAAAGGTAATTGATGAGGTTTTGTTTTTTTTTTTTTTAATTGTAAAAATAGCATTCACAACATTTGAATCATGAAGTATATTACCTAATAGGGGTTGCTCACATAACAAGCTTTGTCTAGTTTCTGTTTGTTGCCTATGGTAGAATGCCTCTAGCATTCACGTTTATCTGAGTAAATCTGCCATTCATTTCCCATAAGTACTCATACGTGTAGCTTCAAAGTTAGTTCTTTCCACTTTTTTTGACCAACCAGATAGCAGCAACTCAATTGGGACCATGCATAATGCAGAAGAAAGGTACTCATTTTCATTGCAGAAGTGTCACTTGTAACAGAGTATTTGTCCTGAAAATGGTCTCTTGCTAGATAGCTCCTGATTCTGGAGAGCCAGTTATTCTCTCTGTATATGTGGGCACAACCACTTTGTACATAAAGATTTATTCTCAACTGTTTGAATAATTTTTTCTAGACAGGGTTCAGTCCTGCTCTCAGCTTCCTAAATCTAATACTGCTGAAATCAGTTGCTTAACTGCAATTACTTTTAAGTATCTGTAAACTGAATTTCTTAAACATTTTTCAAGTATTTTGTTTTTGTTATTTTGCAAATAGCAGTCAAAAATTCTTTTCAGAGACTGCAGGTTGCATTTAGAGCTGCTTTTTTATAACAAACAAAAACAACAACAAAAAAAAAAACCAAAAACAAACACCAAACCACTTTGGCAATAAAAATTGAAATCATGGACTTCTACCTTGAATTTAAAAGCCTAGATTTTGGCCCACTCTGTTTAGAATTTACAGCGTGTTTGCTCTATTTCTTTTTTATAGCTGAAGGTTAAGCATAGCATGTATTAACTTCATGCAATACTTAGATAAAACCCCACAGGTGAAGCTGAAAGAAATGGTGAATAGAAAGTGACAGTGAATATTCATTAGCTGTCCAAATTAAATTGCAACACTGAACACAATACCTTAAATTCCATTATCTTCAGTGAAATCTGACAAAAAAAGAAATCAACCCACTGTGTGTGGGCTTTTATAATGACCTTATATGCATAGCAGTATCCCACAGTGATTTACTGGGGTAGGGAGGAAGCATGTGAGACCCAGACTCACAGAGTTGCGGTCAACGGCTCAATGTCCACATGGAGACTGGTGATGAGTAGCATTCCTCAGGGATCTGTACTGGGACTGGTGCTATTTAACATCTTTGTCAGTGACATGGACAGTGGGACTGAGTGCAACCTCAGCAAGTTTGCTGATGACACCAAGCTGTGTAGTGTGGTGAACACGCTGGAGGGAAGGGATGCCATCCAGAGGGACCTTGACAGGCTTGAGAGGTGGGCCAATGCCAATCTCATGAAATTTAACAAGGCCAAGTGCAAGGTCCTGCACGTGGGTCGAGGCAATCCCAAGCACATATACAGGCTGGTCAGAGAATGGCTTGAGAGCAGCCCTAAGGAGAAAGATTTGGGGGTGTCAGTAGATGAAAAACTGAACATGAGCCAGCAGTGTGTGCTCGCGGCCCAGAAGGCCAATGGTGTCCTGGGCTGCATCAAAAAAAGCATGGCCAGCAGGTCAAGGGAGGTGATTCTGCCCTTGTAAGACCCCACCTGGAGTACTGTGTTCACCTCTGGGGCCCCCAATGCAACATTGAGCTGTTGGAGCAGGTCCAGAGGAGGTCCACGAAGATGATCAGAGGGCTGGAGCACCTCCCATATGAGGACAAGCTGGGAGAGTTGGGGTTGTTCAGCCTGGAGAAGAGAAGGCTCCAAGGAGATGTAATAGCAGCCTTCCAGTACCTGAAGGGAGCCTACAGGAGAGATGGGGAGGGACTTTTCACAAGGGCAAACAGTGGCAGGATGAGGGGTAATGGATTTAAATTGGAAGAGGGCAAATTTAGGCTAGATACAAGGAAGAATTTTTTTTTAGCATGAGGGAGGTGAAACACTGGAACATGTTACCCAGTGAAGTTGTGGATGCCCCTTCCCTGGAGGTGTTCAAGACCAGGCTGGATGAGGCTTTGAGCAACCTGGTCTAGTGGGAGGTGTCCCTGCCCATGGCAGGGAGGTTGGAACTAGATGATCTCTATTGTCCCTTCCAACTCAAACCATTCTATGATTCTATGAACAGATTATCTCAAAATTTCTGCCAAAGACTCCAACAGTAGGGGAAAAATACCCAGCAAACTTATAGAGAATACACCCTAAGTCACTGCAAATTTATATTAAATTGCAAAACATTTCACCAGGTTTCTGAAATTCCATCAGTCCATAGAAAAAGTCTGCTCATTCCTACCACTCCTTGTAATGATGGGGCCAGCAGAGATTACAGCATTGCCAGAGGTACTCTGAGGGCTCCAAGTTGTCCTCCCACCAGCATCTCTTCTTTCTCTGTTACTGCAAATCTGAGCGGTTAATCAAAACAATCACAGTTTCAGACAATGGAATTATTGCCCTTCTGTGCTTCCTGCTTTAATATAAACTCTTTTATAAGCAATACTATAACTTTGATTTTATTTCTTAGTATGCATTAAATTACTTTGCAATAAAAACAGCTGCAATATTCCCTAGAAGTGTATCTTATAAATGCCTGGCTTCCTGTTGTATCTTGCCTCAATTCGTTTACAGAACTACATTGTTGTTGTGTACAAGATCCATCTTATAGTATATTAAATTTTCAGTAGTTAATTTCCCAAAGCTTTGTTTACAGACAGTTTTCTCCAACAAATGTGTTTTGCTTGACTAGGGATAGAGAACACGCTACAATCCCTATTCTAGCAAGCTTCTCAAGTTAAAGTTCAAACATTTTCCATGGAGTTCTAAATAGCAATGACTGACACTAAAACAATCCCCAGCACTCTGTCACCTGGAATCCACCTTTAACATCCCTAATTTATCATCTACCTTAATCTTGGGCACTCAACTATGTTTCAACCAAGAGCATTTCTTTAATTTCAACTTTGTGAAAGAACTTTGAAAACCTCAGAACATAAATGCTTAATAGAAACAATGAATTATTTAGAAGTGCAACATAAAAGTATAAAATAACATACAAAACATCAGAATTATACACGAACAGAATTTTAAAATTATAAATGGAAAGTTATTCAATAGGAAATTATACTGTATTCTGAAGACATCAACACAGGATATTCTGTGTTTATATGTTTACTTAAATGTTTCCATTTCCAAAATATATTTGTTTCTGATGGTCCTAAAATGAAACAACTTTTTAATTGAGATAACTTAATGAATTTCATAATAGCACTTTCCAAACTATAAAGGAGGTGGTAACAAAATATAGGGAATGTAGTAGGCTGGGGTTTTTTCACTATCATAAACTCTTTCAAATTTTCCTTGTCAGTATAGCTACACTTACTATAGCTTTAAGTTTTCTGTAATTTCTCTTCTAAAATATTTATCTTCATCGACTGTGATTGTGGATACCTTGTTTCTTAGATGCTATCCTAAGAATATCAGCTCTGAAGCTGAATTGTTACTTTTAAAAATGAATCAAGAACCAAAAGGCAAAGAGGTAATTTCTCATGTGTTCAGTAACCTGTGTTTTGCAGGTCTAGTATTATTCCATCTCCAGATGACAATATTCATTGTCCTGTTCTTCATCAATTGTTTTACATTCCTTCAGACACACAAAACATTCTTACTTCAGACTCTACAAGTCACCCTTACTCTGTGCCATACAAACTTCCACAGCATTTGGATGCAGAATAACTCCAGTGTGTCTATTTTATATTCAGGTAATTAACAGTAACTTCCACCTATTGAAACTTACTGGCACAAGAAAGGGACAGTCATCTGCTCTGCACAGCTTTGTCACACAGTGAAGGAAGACCGTAGACATCTTCTGGTTCTTGTGCTTCACAAAGCGAAACACCTCAAAGGAAAACCGGCCCATTTGGCTCTTGCCATTTTCAATTATAGTTGTCTGCGGGTCCTTGTCACAGCTATTTTTTGTAGAGAAGATTAAAACTAGGATAAGCAGCTGCATGATTAACATTTTGAAGCTCTTAGCTGAGAACAAGATAACTTAAGCAGCAAGTTTAGTGCTTTAGCTCCATAGAAAAAAACAGTGCTGTAATGTCCAACATAGGCAGCCACAGTCTGCCTGTTAGGATGCACAGTCCTGTGCCGAAATGCATTAATACAAAAACATTATGTTTTGATCTGTAACATCACAGCTATGACCAAGGTATCATTTAATTCCAGTGCCCAAAGCAACTTGAGACCTGAAGCAAAAAGTAGTCAAGTATGCTAACTGGTATAGACAGGTAACTCCTAATGAAGACCGTATCTCTCCAGCAACTGTCACTGATAAAATTCAATCTGAGATACTGCCAAGATGTTTTTCAAAGTTTAATTTCAAGTAAATGTTATTACTGTGAGTAACAGCAGAAACATCTATTTATCTTTAATTATTTGCTTAACTGCTTTCCTGAACTGGAGCCTATGATGTTTTATATCGCTGTCATTCACCACAAAGATACCTTTGGTAAAACAAAGGCCAGTTTAGCCATTCAGTTTGGGTGTTTATGGTATCTCTAGTAAACCCATTTTAGATATTTGCTTCTCTACCTTCATAATGTTTAGGACTTTGCACTTGCTTCTATGTTTATGTTCACAAACAAGATAAATTCTGACACTTTATCTGTAAGCCTAGCCCTCGGTCCTCCCTGCTAATATTGCTTAGACTTACCAGGCAGTTTAGAACACCACTATTGGAGAGATTTATAAGTGTTTTTTAAAAGGAAGACTCACAAAACACTGGGTTTGCACAGGACCTACCTAAAAAAAAGATCATATCGAAGATCATCGCTAGGATTACCAGATGGCGTGGTGTAACAGTAGTCCATCAAAACATTCCACCTGCACAAGGAGCAAAGTGATAGATGAGAGGAACTGGTAATGTACGAGTAGGGGTGGAGAGTGAGTGAGATAAGATTAAAAGACAGTACAGGCAAGTGTACAAACTGATAACGCAGGTTGTTACAACTGAAACTGAGCTACCATATTTAGCAGGTCACTTACAAGTCATTCTGCAGTCCCAATATATTGCATGTTTCCTCCCATGACTTAGAAAACTAAACAGCACACCAAACAAGCAGTACTGTATAAAACAAATAATTTGGTTTCATGCAAGTCCAACACCATACCAACACACATGTTATATACCTTCTTCTCAGACGTCATGGCCACACAGAACTAGAAATCAAAACCATACCACTTTTAAAAGCCCTGGAGTTTCTCACTTAATCTTACAGAAGCACTTTCTTAAATAATGGCAATACAGGATTTAAAGTATAATTCAGGACAACTTTCATAATGAGGACAGCAGCAAGATATACACTCACCATCAAGGACCGGATGCCCTCCAGCAAGGGCAATGATTATCAAACACCAGCCATTATTTTAACATACAAAAGGTTATAACAAGAGTTGCTTCTAGATCAGAAAAATTTGCAACACCAAGAACTAAAAAGCAAGCAAGACAAGAAATAACATCCTTTATGGTACCTGCCATCAAGGTTGGTTGCTCTTACAGCTGCATATATTTTGGTTTTCAAAGGTAAACCTGTGCTTGGAATAAGGAGCTGCTGGCTGTAGGTTGAATCCTGAAAAACAAATATTGACTCAGTGTACCAGAAATCCCACTGTAACAACTCATCTGCATCTGCAGAGTAAAGTCCTATCTAATTTTTGTGACCTTTCTACATAGGAGAGTCATTTACTCTGTCCTCTGTAAGAGAAAAAGCAAAAAACAGTGCAAGAGGATTTGCCTACAAGTTTGTCTGTAAAGACCAACAACACTTGACTAGCCTTATCCTATGTAACTACTTGGGGGACTCTAATTTTAGGAAGTGGTTGGATCTGTGATTAAAGAAAAGGTATAATTCCTTGACACCCCAGTACATCTCCCAGCACCTACACGCAAATATAGAAGCTACTCTGGTTTTGTAAAGGAGCAGCTTAACTGAGTTGTCACACACACCCTTTTCCAGGAAAGATTGTTCAGGTTATGTTGGTTATGTTGTGTCTTGACCCACACAGCAGCCCACACCACATGGCCACTCACTCATCCTTCCCTCTCCCAGGCATAGAGGAGAGACTTAAAGGGGTAAAGGGAAGAGACTCATCGCAGAATCATAGAATCATTAAGGTTGGAAAAGACCTCAGGGATCATCAAGTCCAACCATCAACCCACACCACCTAACTCACTAAACCATGTCCCTAAGCAACACATCTACACGTTTCTTGAACACCTCCAGGGATGGTGACTCTATTGCTGGGCAGCCTGTTCCAATGCCTGATCACTCTTTCACTGAAGAAATTTTTTCTAATATCTGTTGAGACAAGAACTTAATATCTAAATTACAATAAAATTGAAAACAATAATAGTCATATATACAAATATACAAATGAATGATACACAGTGCAATTGCTCACCACCCAATGACCAAGGCTTAGCCCATTCCCAGTGAATTATCCCAGAGCAGAGACAGTCCCGAAACCACAATCCCAGAAGGGAGAAAAGCCCAACAGTCTGAGACCAAGAAAGTTGACAGAGCATGTGAGAACAAACTGTCAGAGACAGAGCGAGCCACCTAGAGCTTTTCCAGACAGCCCCTCGTAATACACTGGGCATGACATGCATGATATGGAATATATCATTGTTCTATTTGGGTCTCAATCCTAAACCTAAGGTCGAATCCTAGGCTAGTAATTTGGACTGTGCTCCCACCCAGCTTCACCTACACCTGCAGACACTGGCACAGCAGAGAAGCTGAAAAGTCCTTGACTGTCCTGGCAGCAACTATAAACAGCAGTATGTTATCAGCTGCCTTCTCAGCACAAATCCAAAACACAGCCTCTTACTATCTACTAAGAAGAAAGTTAACTCTTTCCCAGACAGAACCAGGACAGGTTATTTGATTTAGTGGAGATAGCAATACCACCAGGTTTTATATATCTTAAACTGTAGTCTGGAAGAACAGATACATTCTGTTATCCAAAATGTAGCTTCTATGGAAGTTGGCTTGTTGAAGGTTCAAAGTAACAAACATTGTCTTTTAAATTCTAGTATTTCAAAAATGCTATATCAAGAAAGCTGCGTATAACATAAAAGTTGAGAAATCCCCATATACTACTACATAGACATAGCTGTTTTTTTCTGATTTCTTGTTCAAAGGCTGAACCATTAATGTCACTTTAGCAACAATGCCATGAAACAGGTCTGAGTGACAGACATTAATTCAGCATATCAAAATACACTTTCTGGTAATGTCACCTATGTCACATTGGTTGCTAATCCAGAAAGCACAGGGAATTAGCATGTTGAAACCTCTTGCAAAAGGTCAAAACACTCAATACGGATGAAAAATTTTGTTAAACATTATTTTGACCAGATTCAACATGGCAGGCAAAACCAAGAGCAGCAGCTGACAGCAACAAGGATTAAGCACATAGATCAAGTATTTTTCAAAGGAAACAATGTCAAAATTCACAGCATGCCCAACATTCACAGGCAGCATGAGAGGCCTTGGGAGATATACATGCACACACAGACCAGCTCTGCAGCAGACACAAAGCAAGTCCTTGAAGATCCATTCAAGTGATGTCAGATAAGTTCGCCTTCTTTAAAATTCACTATATATTTCTCTAATACTTAGCTCTGTCACATTTTGCAAACCGATTAAGGAGTCCACAGCAAGTCTCTCACTATTACATTCCATAGTTCTTTTCCTTAAAAGGCAGTTTTTATTGACTTAGTCACTTACAGAAAGGCCTAAAAGCACATAGCCACTTAGGCTCGGTGAAAGCCCATTAAACATTTTGCTACTAAACTCTTTCTGAGTCTATCATAATGGCTTCTCTTGTCTTTCCTAACACTAACATGCTACTACCACAAAGTAAATGTAAACATCACCTTGTGAGGGAAGACGGAAGGGAGCTGAGAAGATGAAGCATCGATGTTAGAAAATAATATTACAGATGAATTTTCAAAGTATGGCTGCTCACAGACAGAAGCCACATCTGTACACAATCACTCACCAACACCAAGGGTCGACAGGAACCTCAGGGTCCCTCCCAAAAACCAGGACTCTCTAACAGGTATCAAGTGAGTCCACAGTATCAGAGCTCACAAGGCCATGGGTGTCCCAAGAGGTACTCACAACCTGTCAGACTGCAAGCAATGCACAAGCTGTCTGTGTATACACCCAGCCCAAGGACGTGAACCACAAAAGCATATCCATCACTTGAATCTACCAGCCTTAGCTGTATTACTCATACTAGTGCTACTCACTAGAGTAATATGACTGAAATCAGAAGGATAAGACACCTCTGTTCATGGATGACTTACAAACTCACTGGGGTAGGGAGGAAGAAAGCTCAGTTTGGCATATGGTGTTTGAGAAAAAAAAAATGTGCTCAGGACAAGAATCAATAGCATTTATACCTGACTGTGTGCAGAACTGGGCCCTGAAAGGCAGCAAACACATGGTGGGTCAATCTTTGTCCTGGCTGAGGATCTTGGCTACCCTCACCCTGTCTCATCTTTTTGGTCACAGCTTTATTGAAAAATGAGAAAAGTATAATCTTCATTTTAACAGATTATAAATTGTTATTTGGAAATCTGCTCTGTCAAACAAACACAATTTTTTTCAAGCATGCCTTTGGAAAATGTCCTGTTACAATATTTATACCTCATCATGTTCAAAGCGTAAAACATTGACTTTTAAATCAGTTGCATGAATTATAACTCAGCATTATGATGGCATGAATAATAGTGCAAAAAAAATCTGATTCATAATTTACAAAAATGTTGCTTGATAGATTGAAAAATTTATATTTAAATCAGGTACTTAAAATGTATGAATAAAAATTTTAATCAACACAAAAATATCATTTCAGGGATTAATGTTAAATAGAGGTCCGTGCATTTTTCACATTTTACTGTCACCAACCACATTTACATAGTAAAAGCTTATACAATAATGCATATTCAGGTTAACTTATGTAAAACATATGGAAAATGTGTAAAGCTGTTAAAATTAACCCTTAAAATCTTGAAAGTCCACACAATGAGGCAACAAGTGCAATGGTCTATAGAGTTGGAACAAAACCCAAATCCTTCACTACAATTACAGATAACCAAAAACACTCTGATGAGGCTTGAACATAAAAACACCACAGCAAAAGTGTTACAGTTTACTGCTAGGGGAACAGGCCTAGAATATTTTTACAGAATTCTACAGAATTCTCTCAGTATCGATACAATGTACCTATACACATACACACACACACACACACATATACTCAATAAATGCAAACACAAGTATGCACTCTGGAATATGATTATTAGTAGTAGTACAAGTGATCATTCACATGGCACTACAACCTGAAAGCCAGAGCTGTAAATTGAGGAACTGTATGAATATAAGAAGAAAAGACTCTGTGTGTCCTCAAAGACCAGCCATATAAATACACAACAGGTACATGCAAACGTAAAGGGCAAGACAAGTAAGAGAGGAAAGATGCCCAGATGAAAGGCCTGGTTCTTCACAGAAGGACTGGGAAGAGAACAGCAAATAATGGAGTCTATACTTTGCTCTGCTAATCCAGTTTGCACCCACATAGTGCCAAGATGGATTTATTCCAGGTCATACTACTGTGTTTTATACTCACATTGTAAAGCAACAAATTCAAGGTGCTGATAAATGTACCATTGTTCTCTCTTACAGAAATAGCAGCTGATGACCTACAACAGGAGCAGAAACAAAAAACCATCATGAAGATATTTTATTTTTTGTGTTTACATACTTCAGTGGTTTTTATCTTAAAATAACTTGTGTCATGTCACAAGGAGTTAATTCATGCAGTTGGGTTATAAACTTCAGAAATAGGAATTTATAGTGGAAATACTGACAGAACTTTAACTATGCAGAAAGTAATGGATACTGCTGAAAACATGAATCAGAAAAAATAATTAGCAGAGAAGCAAAGTGACAAAATGGAACCCACTTCTAATGATGTACAAGGTTTGGTTTACCATTGAATATTTTTCGCTTGCACTCTATATGCACATGTTTACAAACTATTAGAAGAATTTCCATTTTCTTGCTGCTACCATCTGAATTTTACAGGAAGTTTTACATTATCTAAGGCTCTCTCCATAAACTATGCTATCTCATACAATGATGCTACAGAATTTCCTTTTCCTGTGCATCACATCTTCTTTCAGTGCTTTTTCCACACAGCTAAAAATTGCTATATTGACAATACTGCTATGGCATGCATGTATTTCATAGAATCATAGAATGGTTTGGGTTGGAAAGGACCTTAAAGATCATCAAGTTTCAACCCTCCTGCCATGGGCAGACACACCCTCCACTAGACCAGGTTGCTCAAAGCCTCATCCAGCCTGGCCTTGAACACCTCCAGNTGCTCTAGCCCTTTGATTAATTTTGTGGCTCTCCTCTGGACTCTCTCCAACAGGTCCATGTCTTTTTTATGTTGGGGGCCCACATCTGAACACAGTACTCCAGGTGGGGTCAATTTAGGTGTGTATGCATACATAAGGGATTACATAAACATGGAAATGAAACACACAGAAATGAAAAGCACACTTACGAAGCAAGCTGGGTATTGTTAACCAAGTACTCCAGTGGATAGCTACAGCTAAATTTGTACAGAAGCCCAGGCAAATAGCTGATAATCGTTGGTGGGTCTGGTGTATCAATATAGCCTGAAACATTACCTATCTGCACCACTGAGGTATTTCCATAAGCATTGATACCTCGAGCTGAGGATACCTGTTGAGGGAGACAGAAAACAACTATCATCAGAAAGTTAACAGTGGAACAAAAGGTACCTAAAAACACTGATGCTTTAGCCCATAATTTACAGAGAGAACTTCAGGAAATCTTTCAGTTTAGTTTAATAACTTTTAATAACTTGTTCCCTGCATTCTCTTTTTCACCTCACTGAAATCATGCATATACAATACACAAGTGGTATAAAAGAGACTTGAGGAACATTTGAAAAAACCTGATGAACTCTGGAAGCACTTTTTGGTAGGTACTTTTCTTCTGAGCATTCCCAGTGAATTTATGTGACTGGGAAAAGCTGAAGGAACTTTTTCTATCACAGTTAAAAAATTATTAGCTTAAAATGAGCTTCCATATGCAATAATAAAGTCAATATACAACCGATTTTATTCACAAAAACAATATTCTGTCACTCTTGAACTTTGTTTTTGGCACATCAAAACCAATGTACTCTATAAGTAGATACAAGCCAAAATCGCTGACCTTTGAGTCTGTATTTTTGTCTACATTATACATCTCTAAATCTAAATTATAAACTATGTTCAAAGAAAAACTGTCAGAAACACAAGAGCTGAAAAGTAATACGACCTTAACGACAATGCAACCTTAATCCAGTCCCTAGACACGTGCTATCCTGTGTTGCTAAGGCTCACAGAGTGTACAGAGCCAGCAATGCATCTGTCCAGAAAACTGAAGGTCAGCCTTCCCTCCTGGTAGCAGCCTAGTCCCACTCTATCTTTACCTACTGATCTGAATAAAGTTGTGGCTTGAGAACACCAGACAAGTTCCCAAATTACTTTCTCAGTAGGCACATACACAATAAGGCTAATGAACACAGCACTGGGCTTTCACTGTAGCATTTCTTTGGTATAACTCTATTAGCAAAACAGATGCTTTCAATATCTTTAGAATACACAGTTTCTTAAAAAGTCATTTCATTATGGAAGAATCATCCCAAAGTGCACTTTTGCACTAAGTAGCACAGGATACACAGCAGGTATTTTGATTCCTTTGGCTACAGAAAAACCCTCTAGAAGACAGGTGCAGCCATACATTGTGCCAATAGTCTACCTAATAACTTGCTAAATGGCAGGAAAACAATAAAAATCAGACCTGGGTTTTACCTGAGTTCTGCCTGAACTGTTGTTTTTCCCTTACTTTTATTGAAAATTAGTTTGAAGGTCTTTGATGTGAAACACAGCCAAGAAATGCATGGGATTGTACTACTCCAGTGTGGGAAACACGGTAAGAAATTATTCCTGTTCCTTTATCCTCTTTGTTTGTGTCATAGCATGCATAAACTAAGACAGGATGAGGGGATTTTTTGGTTTTATTTTTAGCAGCTACTACTTTGTTAAGTCCAAATAGCTCCCCATGAAACCTACCACAAGGCTGTACAGGATACAAAGACAGACTTTGGCTGGATTTTGTTTGTTTTTTTTAAAATCAGTCTCCTACAATTATAATCAAATAGCAAGTTCAGGGACTTTACAATGTGACTGACTCCACAGGAACAGGGAAAAGTTGGTTCCTGGCAAATTCTACTGCAAGTCAAGGAATTGCTACAGCTTTTTCAGGAAAAATGGGAAAAGAGAATCTTGAACTTGCTGAACTTTTTTCACTGAAACTTTAAAAGAAAAAGTAGCCTGAGGCAAATAGGTCACAGAGCACATCAAACATTTCAGCCCAGTTCAGCAAAATTATTAGCAACAGAAAATGAGAGGTTTGTTATAAAAACTGGCAGGTATCATAAAGTGCAAATATGAATTACAGATGGGATAAAAGCCTTAAAAATATTTTAACACTTGTTTTTGTAAGTTATTCATAGATACTTAGATACAAGTCATCACTGTTTGTAAAATGTGATATACACACAAATGGTACAATTATACCTTGGTTTAGAAGGTTTGAGAGCTGACCTACCCACTGACCCCACATTCAGATTGAGATAGCTTAATTGAGGATAATGAAATTATACTAGTACAAAACAGACCACAAAGTCAGCTCTTGGATCAGATTCTGGTTCCAAAATCTCATCCACAGCTAAAGATTAGATTTAGTCATTCGCTGTACAAAGACGTGCATTATCCATGCACAAAACAGCAACATAAAATGTAGACGCTGAAGTCAAACTACCAGGCAAAGCATCATAGCACAGAGTGCCTGTGCATTAAGAGATCAGAGCTGAACGTACAAATCTGAACTTCAGTTCCACATCTTTACTTTTGTGTCATGAATTGAGTGCATAGGTAGACAACCCTTTGTGTCAATCACTCATAATTAGCTTGAAAACTTCAGTTTGTTGCCAGGCAGTTCCATATTGAGCTCAGAACTTCCAAGGAGGTGCAAGACCTCAAGACACTGCTAGCAGAGGTGCTTACTGTGGGTTTGACCCCCTGGCCAGACTACATCTCCTGAGTTGTTCAGTCATTGCCTTTCGCAGAACATGCAGATCCAGTCAATCAGTCAGCAAGCCCTTCTTATAACAGCATCACAGTAGGAACCCAGAGGATAGCTCTCATCTATCTAACCCACTCTTAAGAATACTTTACTTTCCTTTTCCAAGTGGGTATTTGAAAAGTTTCAGCAAAAGTTAAGGCATGTTCAGCAAGAGTTTTAAAAATGGCCTGGAAAAACCTCATATTTTTCCACTGAAAAAATATTAAAATGAAAAACATAATTTCTAATCAGAGAACAAATGTGTGTCCCACATCTTTTCATTAATAATCAAGATTATAAATTACTGACTTTCTCTGGTTTTCTCTCATGTATATAATATACTGCCATCGGGGCAAGAAAACATAAACATTATCTGTAAAAGATACAATGCTGTCAAGGCCATTCACTTGATCCTATGCATAAACAGCCATGCTACAATTTCACTTTGACCTTGTCTTACCACTAAAGTGTTTCCACAGGATTCCAAGGTACTCAGATTGATGATGAAAATGACGACTGCTGGAAAGGTGTTGTTATTGATGAAGCCCCTGCAGTGGGCATCGCCATGTTTCCCATTCAGTGCCAGATCTGTCTCAGAATAACCAGAGAAAAGAACTGTGCAAAAATTTATTTTCATAGTAATTGTCTGCACTCCACAGAAAACATTGATATCTCGTTCAGCTGCAAGAAAAATACAGGGAAAGACACTTNAAAAGGTACCTAAAAACACTGATGCTTTAGCCCATAATTTACAGAGAGAACTTCAGGAAATCTTTCAGTTTAGTTTAATAACTTTTAATAACTTGTTCCCTGCATTCTCTTTTTCACCTCACTGAAATCATGCATATACAATACACAAGTGGTATAAAAGAGACTTGAGGAACATTTGAAAAAACCTGATGAACTCTGGAAGCACTTTTTGGTAGGTACTTTTCTTCTGAGCATTCCCAGTGAATTTATGTGACTGGGAAAAGCTGAAGGAACTTTTTCTATCACAGTTAAAAAATTATTAGCTTAAAATGAGCTTCCATATGCAATAATAAAGTCAATATACAACCGATTTTATTCACAAAAACAAGAAATGCATGGGATTGTACTACTCCAGTGTGGGAAACACGGTAAGAAATTATTCCTGTTCCTTTATCCTCTTTGTTTGTGTCATAGCATGCATAAACTAAGACAGGATGAGGGGATTTTTTGGTTTTATTTTTAGCAGCTACTACTTTGTTAAGTCCAAATAGCTCCCCATGAAACCTACCACAAGGCTGTACAGGATACAAAGACAGACTTTGGCTGGATTTTGTTTGTTTTTTTTAAAATCAGTCTCCTACAATTATAATCAAATAGCAAGTTCAGGGACTTTACAATGTGACTGACTCCACAGGAACAGGGAAAAGTTGGTTCCTGGCAAATTCTACTGCAAGTCAAGGAATTGCTACAGCTTTTTCAGGAAAAATGGGAAAAGAGAATCTTGAACTTGCTGAACTTTTTTCACTGAAACTTTAAAAGAAAAAGTAGCCTGAGGCAAATAGGTCACAGAGCACATCAAACATTTCAGCCCAGTTCAGCAAAATTATTAGCAACAGAAAATGAGAGGTTTGTTATAAAAACTGGCAGGTATCATAAAGTGCAAATATGAATTACAGATGGGATAAAAGCCTTAAAAATATTTTAACACTTGTTTTTGTAAGTTATTCATAGATACTTAGATACAAGTCATCACTGTTTGTAAAATGTGATATACACACAAATGGTACAATTATACCTTGGTTTAGAAGGTTTGAGAGCTGACCTACCCACTGACCCCACATTCAGATTGAGATAGCTTAATTGAGGATAATGAAATTATACTAGTACAAAACAGACCACAAAGTCAGCTCTTGGATCAGATTCTGGTTCCAAAATCTCATCCACAGCTAAAGATTAGATTTAGTCATTCGCTGTACAAAGACGTGCATTATCCATGCACAAAACAGCAACATAAAATGTAGACGCTGAAGTCAAACTACCAGGCAAAGCATCATAGCACAGAGTGCCTGTGCATTAAGAGATCAGAGCTGAACGTACAAATCTGAACTTCAGTTCCACATCTTTACTTTTGTGTCATGAATTGAGTGCATAGGTAGACAACCCTTTGTGTCAATCACTCATAATTAGCTTGAAAACTTCAGTTTGTTGCCAGGCAGTTCCATATTGAGCTCAGAACTTCCAAGGAGGTGCAAGACCTCAAGACACTGCTAGCAGAGGTGCTTACTGTGGGTTTGACCCCCTGGCCAGACTACATCTCCTGAGTTGTTCAGTCATTGCCTTTCGCAGAACATGCAGATCCAGTCAATCAGTCAGCAAGCCCTTCTTATAACAGCATCACAGTAGGAACCCAGAGGATAGCTCTCATCTATCTAACCCACTCTTAAGAATACTTTACTTTCCTTTTCCAAGTGGGTATTTGAAAAGTTTCAGCAAAAGTTAAGGCATGTTCAGCAAGAGTTTTAAAAATGGCCTGGAAAAACCTCATATTTTTCCACTGAAAAAATATTAAAATGAAAAACATAATTTCTAATCAGAGAACAAATGTGTGTCCCACATCTTTTCATTAATAATCAAGATTATAAATTACTGACTTTCTCTGGTTTTCTCTCATGTATATAATATACTGCCATCGGGGCAAGAAAACATAAACATTATCTGTAAAAGATACAATGCTGTCAAGGCCATTCACTTGATCCTATGCATAAACAGCCATGCTACAATTTCACTTTGACCTTGTCTTACCACTAAAGTGTTTCCACAGGATTCCAAGGTACTCAGATTGATGATGAAAATGACGACTGCTGGAAAGGTGTTGTTATTGATGAAGCCCCTGCAGTGGGCATCGCCATGTTTCCCATTCAGTGCCAGATCTGTCTCAGAATAACCAGAGAAAAGAACTGTGCAAAAATTTATTTTCATAGTAATTGTCTGCACTCCACAGAAAACATTGATATCTCGTTCAGCTGCAAGAAAAATACAGGGAAAGACACTTTAAGATGTATTTCAACTAAACTCCATATAATTATTGTAGCAGTTAGTCTAGTGTTGTAACTTCTGATCAAATAAATTTTAAGACCCTAGTCACATCAAACTATTGGAATATAAAGGTCAGAATTGCATTATTCTGAAGAACAGATTTGACTTTACGGCTTCAGTGAAGAGAAAACAAGAATTAATATGGCAACGTAGTCTACCATGCAACAAAACCATTATTACAAAATTCCCCAGCAAATCGTTCAGAAGAACATTCATAAACCGAAGCACGGCAATGCAGTGGAAAACAGCAAGTTGTTAAGTATTTGGAATCCGATTAAACAGCCTCCTTCTGGAACAGAAATTTCCAGTGACTTTGAGAAACTCAGGAGGCCAAGCTCTGCCTTCGAGCCCACTCTGGCATGGAAGTTGGATGTGTTTGTCTGAGGTTGTCTGGAGTCCACTTTGTATGAGACTGAAGTCTCAGGCTGTGCAGACTTCAAAGTACAACCAACAGCATATCAGAGCAATTCATTATGTTATCTTTAAAGCTGTTTTTTTTTAAGAACCATCAACTTCAGCTTCAATGAAAAATCAGTTGGCTCTTGAAAGACAATGATTGATACTATAAAGCATTTTGCAATCTTTCATTTGTACATCATGACAATACAGAAGACCTAGAAAACTGAAATTGTTACAACTGATCAATTTCTGAACAACAGCAAAAAAAACCTTCTTGGATGAATTTGACCTTTCATTTGAAAGTTCCAAGGATTTCCATGTACTTGAATGGAAAAGCATCAGGTTAGGATATTGGGCACAAGCAGCAGTTTGTTTTGCTTTAGAGCTATAACATAGCTTTTCTATAAGATCTTCTCTGCCTGTAGATGACTGGGGGGGGGCTACTTTGCGTTTTCCCCATAGTTTTTTACAAAAAGACATACTGCATTGTGTTAAACACAGACATTACTCCTTTATGTAACAACTCATTTATTTACATCTGCTTAAAGATTAAGTGCTATTAAAAATTGCAGAACAACTTCAGTCAATACTATACCATTAAGCCTGCTGAAATTAATTGTTTCACTGCATTGTCACAACAGAGAGGAAATGAAATCTCCATTACAATGAGCTAGCTCTTCCCCCATGGTACAGGAGCATAAGCAGTTTAATTTAGACAGCTTTAATGATGGCTTTAAAGCCAAAACAATCAAGTGCAGGAAATAAAAGGCTAAACTCAGTCCTGAACTAATGTGGTGATAAATGTTACTCGCCGGGTGTAAATTTGGGCAGAAGGCTATTGGAGGCAAGACAGGAGTGGAAGTGATTTGGCATGAAATTCTCCTGGTTTGTACATATACATAATTGCACTAACATAACATTCAAAGATCAAGAAGCATGCCTTGGTATTAACTACATGAGGACTGTTATAATCCATTTAATGGGTACACTAAGGTAGAGAGAACAGTACAGAAAGGCAAATGGCAAAGTGTGTCTTTACACTTATTTGGACCAATGCACAAACAGTCAAGTCATACTGTAAAAAATTGCAGGATGTAATATAAAGTAGTTCAGTTAATTTTATAACTCACTTCAAGTCTTTTAAAAAGCAGGATATTACTTCACCTATTAAAGGTACCATTACCACTTGCAAAATTCTCGTCTGATACTAGGGCTAAGGAAACCATACAGTACAAAAAAACCCTCTGTGTATACAGGAAGATAAATGACCTTTTGAGACTGAACCTTCTCTGCCCAATACTTTACAAGGAAGTATTGTTGCCAAATTAGTCCATTCTGGAATTAAAACAACATTATTTGTTCAGAAATTAATCTGAAACCAGGTGCAAACAGATCTAATGTTCCTTTAGATGCTAAATATCTGGCTCATTTCTTGTGAATTTAGAAAGATAAATATTATTCCTATGTAAGTTTAAACAAAAAATATTTGCATTTCTTCAGTAAAAGCTTCTGGTTTTCCAGATAAGAGATGGGCAATGGTTTGAAGGTTAGGTCACCCAGCTGATGGGGCGTTAAAAATAATGACCTCTTTGTCACAGAGTTTCCACACAGGCAAAGCGCTCGGCCTATTTCCGACTCAGATCACACAAACTACTTATAGTCAACTGTACTCATGGGGTGTTGCATGCAAAACGGACTAAAGCTCAAGAGGGATATAGATACTAAAGCAACAGAGACAATATTGAATGAAGAATGGACCCATGACAACATGAGCCAAACACTGACAGCCTCTCTGCCCGCTTCTGTGTTGGTACCCTTCCACATATTGCCAAGACTTGCCCCAGAGCAGACAGCGAAAAACTTGTAGAGGACAAGAGTTTGCCACAGAACACCATTGACAGAAGTCATTCCACCAGAAGAGGTATGCAAAGACATTTATAGACCAAAACCAGCTTCTGCGTGAGCCTCCTTTTTGATCAAATCACTGCTTTGATAGTGAATTAAAATGCATAGTGTATGTGAAAAAGCTGCAATATTTCTTAGCTTATACTAAATTCTCAATATGTACTTATAGCAAGAGACCCCTGAATCAAAACTGTGTGTTTCCCATCTGAAGACAGACTGCTACGGCTCCATCCCCCAAAAGCCTTCTAAAAGTTGTACATTACTGCAATGCAGAATTAAAGCTTTTTTTCTCCAGGCAACTTTCTGAAGGACAGCAGGATCTGACTTTACTACATACTCTCTAGAACACATCTTGCTTTTGGTATAAAACATCACGTAATTTTCAGTCTACCAAATACGGGTCTTTTTTCCTAATCCTTGCTGATTATTGCATGCCTACACTCTAAAACAAACCCACAAACTGCAGAAACAAAAGTCCTGCCTGATTATTTATCATCCTGTTTACGCAGCACCATCCCTATGCAAGAGTCACCTAAGCAATGAATGATAAAAGTACAAATGAAAAATGGATGAGCTCCAAGGCTCCCTTAGGAAGGCTTAATTTCTCATCTTTGCTGAAGACAGCTTCTGTTCTTCACAGCCTTTAAAGAAAATGAGCAGACAACTTCAAAGCCCAATGGCTTCTCTGGTATCTGCACACCACAGACCTCAGCAAGAAAGTCCATTCTCACCCCACGTTTGGAATTTCAGCTGACAACAATGAAGATTTATTATGTGGAACAAACAAGGAACAGGAAGAAAGTCCTATCCATAACCAGGCTCTGTAAGCAGTACCTCAGCCCAGAGGATGCTTGTTTTGAAACATTCTCCATTTTGGCCTCTCTCTCACCACTCCCCATACATTTGAACTCTGAAGCCAGTAGTGCCAGCACCCTCAAAGCCACAGTCTGAGACAAGTTCTGGGGAAGCAAGGGTAAGGATGGCAAGCCCCTTCTCTCCACAGAGGTTCTCCCACCCATCTTCTGGGGTTCTTGAACCCAGAAAACAGAGTTCCAGCAGCCTCACTTAGCTCTTCTACCCATAGCTGATTACACTGAAGTCCCTTCTGCATACTGAAAATAATACCTATCAAATTTTGTGACAAAAGGGTTTTCTGGTTTTTTAAACGCTATCTCAAATGCATGGCTAACAAGCAGCATTGCTTTTCTCTCAAAATCAGCACTAAGACTGTCAATTAGATTCCAGCCTTTGAATCTTTACTGCCCGAGATCACAAACAAGAAAGAGCACGACTTGACTCTCAGCTCCTATGGGCAGTACAGATTGATTAGCATTTACTTTAAAAAAAAAAATCTTCTTGCTTGTCCAAAACCAGAACAAACCTAAACAGATTTTCTGCTGAGTCTCTGAGATTTCACAGACATGGAATCTGATATGACCCCTTTTTTATGAGGCAGAACTGCAAGTGGCCGCTAAATACCCAACCCAAAGTAAGAGCTGGATTCAATTCATGGGTATCACATTGCAAGTATAAAATCCTGGCACAGGGCTGGTGCAAAAAAACGACCAGAGAAAAATTTAGAAAGCATAGAAAGAGGAATCTGAACTTCAGTCCAGCTGTTGCAATCACCTCAAGACACCTAAAAAAGAAAACAATTACAAGAAAAACTATGAAAGGTAGATCTGAGGCAGGTGGGCACAATTTATGCACACTTTGAGGCAAGCCTGTAAAACTTTTACCTAAGAAGGGGAATATAGAAGTAGTTTGTGAAATACTCAGTTAAACAGCAATTTTGTCAGGGATGGAAGCAATGTATTGATCTTCTTTTCACATCTTGTTTCTCTGCTTTTCATATTGATATCAATTAAGTGAAAAAGGATCAAACCCACTGTTGGTCTTTATGTCAACAAAGTGCCTAGCAATGTTGTGAAACACAGGAAACAAACAGACTGTAGGCTTTCTGCTGACTTAAGTTTAATAAAAGAGCTGATCCTTCCTGAAAAAAACATCAAAACTATTATTATTCAGAAAGCAATAACACTGAAAGGTATTACAGCATAATACTATACTGAGAGTTCACCACTCTACTGTTCAACTCAATTGCTGCCTAAGAAACACAAGATGTGAGCAAGCCACTATTGACAGCCTTTATTATTATTATTCTGCCCAAGAAACAACTGGAACAGGAAGGATAAGCAACATAACAGAGACTAAAAATATTCTTTAGCTGATTAAACCCCGATACACATCACTAAGACTGAAATTTCATTTTTATTTCTCATTGTATTAAGAGCTCTGGACATCTGATGTCCCCAAAATGACTTAATTCCCATTCTCTCATGAAGGCATGAGTATACATCATACAGATATGTCCCACTGCTTCACCTGTCCCCAACTAAGTTCTTAATATTGAAGTGAGAAACTGAATTTTGCCATCAACTTAATTTTGCTCAAAAATAGATATATATTTCTTTATTTCACTAAAAAGACATAATTATATTCTTTTACACAGATAAAACATGAAAGAAAACCCAGCTAGAAGTTTCAGACTCTTAAATCTATAAAGAACATTTCCAACAACATGACTTCTGGTGAATTTCTCAGACAGGATAGAGTGCTGGCAAAAGTGGGTCAAACCCCACTGATGTGAGAGGAGTTGCATTCATTATTTACTAGGCTGAATTTGACCCATTGTACAACAAAGAAGTGCAACATTAGAGGAGCTTCATTGTCACTCATTTAATGTGGAGTCCTACCCCCAGGCTTCAGACAGAGTTAAAGTTCTGTATTTAAGAATAAGCACTACTTTGAATCAAGACAATAAAGAAGTCATTAGAAAAAAAAGTCTATTAAACACTTACCAGGAAACCTGCTATGGAGGTTAGCATCACAGTTGTATCCGTTGAACTGAGCAGTCACTGAAAGCACTTTAATCGTCAGCAGGAGCAGTAACCATACCTGTTCCATTGCAAAACCTAGCAAAACATTAGGTGGTTATTACACACATCTGTTCATTGCATTAAAGATGCTTACTGCAGTCATTTAACCACTCAGGAGGTGAAGGTCTCCAGCAAAGGAACTGGGGATTAAGCTCACAAGTTTATGGGAAAGAGGCCACAGGCAGCAGGGCCTATTTCTCTGCTTCTGTGTAATGTGAAATTTCTATTAACTTCTACAGCTTTTAATCATAAATTGTGGCAAAAAACATAGTTGAAGATGATATCAAATGAAAAAAAAATATCCCTAAAACATTGATAGATTAGGATTGCTTAAATATTTAAACTCCAACAGTTTTTTTGACATTTCAGGGTAAAAATTATTTGAGAAAGACATCTTAGAACAACAGTTTTATTTTAGCCAAGTCCTTGAAAACCATACAGACAAATGGCTTATTGAGCAATTCTCAGGCTCAAGGTCCTAGAAAAAAATCGGTTCATATCTATTTGCCAAAAATCCGTTCTTTGAAGCACACATGCAATTGAATTGAGCTAATGTACAGAGCTGGTACAGTTCAAGTAGATGCAAGTGTGTGTATCTGGCAACCGGAGCAGGAGACCAGAACACATGATTTTCTAGTGTCTTGAGTAACTATTTCTCTTGGGAGGAAAACTCCAAGGTGTAATACCTGTGGTATTTGGCCTAGACAGAAACAGAGCAACTCTAAGACTTAGGAGGTTTGCTTTCTCTAAAGCTACAGATACAGAGATGTTGATCATCACCTTTCTTCAAGTGGACAAAGAACATCTGTAAACTCCACAGATGCAGCATACCCTAACACAACCATATCTGGCATGGCAAGTGGCTGTCATGAATTGCTGAGAAGAGCTGGCAACAGTATTCAGAGAGAACATTTGAGACAAACCCTCACTCCTAACTGGATCTTTCATGGCTACACAGTGGTCTGAGATAAATTCTGCTCAAATTAATAGAAAGGCTTCTACTAGTTTTCAAACCAGGCTCACAGAATACACAAACCCGGGATTTAAAGCCTTGTGTTGAAAGACAGACCCACAGAGGACACTTCCAAATGCTCTGTCAGCAAACAAACCAACTACAATGAAACACTCGAGCCCAACTCTACTAAAGTCAAACCACGTCCAAATGTCCAGCCATTCACTCTTGTCTGATTCTGCTTGGAAGTACATGGAATAAAAGTTGAGAACTGGAAACACCAGCTTTCTGCTAAGCATGCACGTTTTGTAAGCCAGGTATAACTTCTGCTATCATAGCCAAAAGCAGTTTTGCTAGCAAGTTCTGCACAACTTCCTCAAAGTGTGACTTATAGCAACAATGCAACCTCCTTTCAGTTTCAGGGGGATACAGAACTCTAAATGAAAGCACTTTTTGACCCTCTGCTCCTTTCGCATTAGATTCCTGTAGAGGTTGACAGCACTTTCAGCTAACGCTGATGAAGAATTGTGAAAACATAAGAAAGAAAATAAAACTTATGTGTTTTCATTAGCTCCTCACCCTCTCCCTTGCTCTCAGATGGAGAAGTAGGGTGGTGTTTTGTTTGTTTGCTATGAAAATTCATACTTTATTTTGAAAAAAAAACTTTTTTTCCTTTGGAAAATTGGCATTTCTCCAGTGTACTGGAGCCTTACCTCTGCTTGTACAACAGTTACATCAATAAAGCGGCTATTACTGTTCTGTTGTATACAAGCTGGTTTTTGATGTCCGTTACAGTGGTATAAATCAAGGG
>VZTO01000900.1:169013-211873 GCA_013400615.1 Syrrhaptes paradoxus | reverse complement strand
ACACTGACAAAGCTGTAGCTATTATTTTAGACGAAAGGCAGATTTTACAATAAATTCTAAAATTTTAGTTATTAAACTTAACTTCTGCTGCTGTGTTTCAGAGGAAGGAGAGATGATTGCTAAGGAACAAAATTGAATTAAGATATTAAGTATTTATAGCATTAGTTCTCTAGCTGTATTCAGAACAAGACAGATTTTTAACACAACCAATAATGTCCTACTTTCTTTCTGGCTATTAACTCATCTGCATATGGATCAACATGCAGATCCACGTATCAGCTGAGCTGACTACTGCTGACTTCAGTAAAATAAGTTAGGAACATGCATTATTTTTCATTTCTCAAGAGAACGGCAAGACTAGAAAGCACCCTGAGACATACCTGCCCACCCCAGCAAGAACCAAGGCAGCCATTCCTTCTTTCTCCAGCCTGTTCTTAAAGACCTCTGGCAACTTATTTCTCAAGAGAAATTTCTAAAACTTCAGTCCCCCAAAAGTATAAGGCATCCTAACCAAAACATTTGTACCATGCTGATACTGATGAACATTTTCATCCAACTAAAGCATAAAAGTTTTATCAAAATAGTAACAGGAATGTCATAATCTTATTGCCTGTACATGGATATGAAATGACAATTCCATGTACAAAAAAAAAGGAAGGTAATATGCAACTGTCAGGAATAGGGTGATTTATAATCCAGGAGTCAACATATTCATGTGGAAGATACCTGCCTTGATTCTTCAACTCAGAAATTCTTTAAGCCTTTTTTGAGGAATGCAGCTCTTAGTGCTTTCCAAAAAAAGTGCTTCTTTGATCTACTAGCAAACATATTTGGCTGTTAAGATAACTTTTTCATAATTCCAAAGATGTCAACACATACTTCTCCAAGGGAAATATGATCCTTTCTACCTATGAAACTTTTAATTGACAAACCCATACCAGGTTTCATTGATGTATCAAGAGTTCTCTTCTTTGTTCATCTGTCCTCATCTCTGGTTTTCTCTGCTGAGCATCTTCAAGAATCTTAATGTTTACATTATTTACTGTGGTTTTTTTTATTATATTCACAGTGTAGTACTAAATGACCTCAAAAAATCCAGTCCTAGTCACTAAAATAATTTTACTTCCAAATGTTTCTGCCTCCACCCATCCACCTAAGGATCTCTTACAAATAAGGTCTGGTATTTTCTACTGAGAAAGGGAACTGTTCTTTCCCTTGACTTGAGGATAGAGGTAAAAATCCTTGTGTAGGACTTCCATTAACATGAAAAGAAGTTCATATGACAACTATCTCAAGCGCTACTAGAATGAAAGATTTATAGGCCAGGTATAGAAGAAGAGAAAGGGATTTAAAAACCTACCAAACATAGTTAATTAAATCACTGCAGAGATAATGGTTCACTAGATTCATAAAACAATCAATTCAAAGGAAAAACAGCCCACCTTATCCAGGTTTCAACGTAATAAAATGAGTAAACTTCCAGAATGCTAAAATAGTCAGGGTATGAATTTCTGCTGAATCAGAGTTGTTCATATACTCAGCACTGAGTCACAACTGCAGGTCTTACTTTTCTGCGCTGCATATCACTGAAGAGTATAAAAAGCTGAGCTGCAACATGCAAACATGTAGTCCTCAATTTAATTCTTAACATTTTACACAGCCCTTACCCCTGATTTAATAAACTTCACCATGTCAGAAAACCTGCACAAAATTACAAAGTGAAGATGTTTATGATTTAAAGAAAAGCCATTTTGCATCCAATGTAAGAATTTAGTTTCACAGAGAAGCAGTGGTTTAACCGATCTAGATTCCCTCTTCTTTCCTCTCTTGTCACCTGACATTCACTTTTCTTCTTCACTCATCCTCTCTAAAAAGATGTTAAAAATTTTTCCATTGTGATTCAGCCCTACATTTTTATTGAAATTCCTTTGTGAGCCAGTTCTGACTTATTTCAAATATTCATCCTGTATTTTATGAGAACATACTATAATCTACTGCTCGTTCCCTATTTTTCATTCAGGGTGTGGCAGTTCTGCAAAATAATATGGTGATCTTTAGGCCTTCTGACTGGATAAGTCTTTCAAAAAAAAAAAAGCAGTTAATAGTAAGAATGAAAACTTCTGAAAGAAAATTATAGATGTGATAAGCACATAATAAAGCTGATGGAACATTTATAAATTTTTTCACACATATATAGTAACTGCCTAAATGCTCTCTAGCATTGTACATTAGGTTTCTATGAGTAATGGAATAGAAATATTACCACTTTTACTCAAAATATTTTAAAATTATCATTATATAGTTCAATGAGTACTTCTCAGTCATCTCATGACAATATAGTTCCTTTTCTTTTTGGTTTACATTTGTCTTACTGACACACTTCCTTCTGTATCTGCATTCAAGTTGCGAATAGCTGTGAAGTACATTAACTGTACTGCTGTCAGGTCTCCCAGAACTGCTTTGCTTCTCGATACATACTAGATCATTTACTGTCATTTAAAAGTAGCCTGGTGAACAAAAACAGAATACCTCTCCACCTCAAGTTGTTCTGTGGAACTTTCTCTTTTGACTTGTACATCCTCTCGTAATGAATTATCCAGATGAAGTTTTCACTATCACCTTTTATCTCCTTGGCTCTTCTGATGCAGATGAAAAAGGATTTGTATCTTTACAGTACCCGTTTTGAAGACAAACCTACTAAATGGTGATAATTCCCTTTTTTCAAAAGGGCACCTGATGTGAAGAACTTTAAGACACGCTTCAACTATAAAGTTTCCCTCTGCTTGTGGATAATTTTTGGTGCCAAGACTTTGAAACACAGCATTCCTTTTCTTACAGATTTCTGATTTCAGACTCCGTAATGCTATCCCATTACACCAAGCAAAACCTGCAAAGCTGAAAAAATACATATGTGCGGACAGGCACACACACATATACATGACAAATACATATACACAGAGGCACACACACACACATATATATATATCTTGAAGATTAGCAGTTTCCTAAGCAGACAATTAAAGCTAGTGACAGAGTTAAACCCGTGAACAGACTGTATGCTCTTGAAATTACAGTATTTGAGGGCACACAGCACAGAAATATAATAAACTATAATTTAACATATATGAGGAAATAATAAGACTAACAACAGAGATCAGTACACCCTAGAATGAACAAAAACAGCTGACATTTTCCTCCCCACAAAATGGGAAAATAATTTTGTTTTAAATAGGTAAACTAATCTCTCTTCTCATAACTATTCAGAACACGAAGCGCAGTTGCAGACTGTGCGAAAAGAATAGTCATTAAACATGAGTGTAGTCAGACATGGAGTTGCCTTCAGCATTGATTATTTGGTCTTAAAATGACCTGTGTTTATTTGCTAGTCATATACTTCCACTAAATTCTTGAGATTTAAAAACAAGAGTTCTGGATTAGCTCCATACTACATTAGCTTTGTAATTAAATGTTGGATCAAAGTTTGGAGACCCTCCTTAATGAAACTTCCATCAGAAGCAAACAGGAGCTTTACCTGAAAAAGACTAAGTTGTTTTGTGAATCAAGCGGGTGCCTACAGCGTCCAAGGAAAATGAGACTGGGGACCAAATTGTTGCACAGTTTTTTAAAAACAATATACAAAGCTTTTACTTTGGTTCTAAAGTTTTTTAAAAATCTGGTTTATTTGCCAGTCCTTTTACAATAATATCTTTCACAGGATAAAAAAAGCCAAAGGGACTGAGAAAGAGACAATAATTTCCACAAAAGAAAGCCACACCAAGATCACTAGACTTTAAACTGAAAGACTTCAAATCTTGACCAGCGTGCTACATGGGCAACTGAAATTCAAGACCATAAATATTTATATGGAAGCTAGCTTACAAATTGAAGTGAAATAACCATTCTAAACCCTGCTGAACACCAAAAGGCTGAAAACCTAGATCTGGTTCCCTAAGACACAGTTCAGTCTTTTTTGTGATTCTTACTACTGGTAGTGAAAGTTAAATGTGTATTTTGGGTAAATAATAGAAGCCTTAGAGCCATGCAGTGCTCTTCAACCTATAAAATCAGCTAAAGTTGTGCTTAAAGAGATATGTGTTAGCATAGGTCCATCTGGAGCTTCATTTCATAGCCTTGGATAGGCAAAACTCCAGCTGAGACTGGTTTTCTGCCTGCCTAAAGACTAGGGAAATTTAATCAGTGTACCACACTGCCAATAAGCTGGGAAAAAAAAAAAAAAAGAGAGAGAGAGATATACATTTTAACATTTCAAAACATTCATAATAATCTTTTAAACATTGTACTTTAGTATATATGTCTGTCTTCATTGTTATAACAAACCCTTGGATGCACTGAGATTTTTTAATATGGTCTGAAAAAAAACTATATTAACTGCATGTTTACAAGGTAAGAAGAAAAACAGTGATCAAATGAAGCACACGACTATGTTTAAATCTGTTGGCAATATTTCATAAAGTAGCATAATACCTTCTTCCAAGGAGACAGACTATTAGGGAAATACAATTATTAAAGCATAAAAAAACCCTGAACAACTATTTGTTGAGCAAGCCAGAGATCTTGACTTACTATTTAAACTTATTCAGTTAAGACTGTTGAAGTCACAGAGTAAACCATTTACGTGCTATTCTGTGCTAAGTATCAGAGTTATTCTAGCTTTTCCTACATCTACTAATGAAATACTAATATTCTTCAAATGTGCTATCTTCCCTTCCGTTCGTTCCATATTATTTTCACCATAGTTATACTTAGTAATGGAACAGTTGGATTTTACTTTAAACATTGTCAGAATACTTGCTTTGCTGTCCCACAACGATGACTTCAATAGGATATTCAGTTCTTTCTTCCTGCATTTCACAGAAAATATTGCCAAGTGTCTTCCAGACATTTATTTTAACAACCTAAGTTGTTAACTGCTAGTGTTTTACAAATCACACCCACCATCACACAATGAAAGTACCTAAATATGTATCTGATAGAGAAGCTAAAAAATTTATGTTTGAAATTATATTTCTGACTCCATAGTTCACAGATTCATGAATAAAATGTGAAATCACAAATCAGCTTAAAGTTTCAGATACAAAAATGCACAAAAATTGCATCTCCTGAGCCTCCCAGGAAAGATGGAATTCTATTCTGTTCTTCCAACCTGCATGAATAAACCCTTGTTTCCCACAGGACATTCACACAGATTTGAAGTACAAAATGTTGTCAGTGAGAGCAGATTCAAGAAGAAAATGGGTCTGAAGGAGGTGATTTATGGTCAAAGCTTTGGACCTGAACTAAATAATTTTAGATAAATTCTCCTCTCACTTTCACACTCTCCATGTTGTCTACTCCTTCAGGAAAATTTTTACATCAGCAAGAAAACTGAGAAAAAAGAAAGGAAATTCAGTATAAGATTTGGAGACTACTGCAGTGTCTGAAAAGAGAATTTTAGCCCAAATTTGGAGCTTCTTGACAAAACAAGACCTCCTTCTAATCATGAAAATCCACATAATTTGACTTTTTGCACTTAGCTCTGCATTTCTTCAATCTTGTGTGTAAGAAGTTAGATTCTTTTGTGCAACTTTGGTGGATTCAACATGAAATGCCAAGAATATAAACCTACTGAAAACAGACATTTCCTATTAAAGTCATCACATATCTGAATCTCATCATAAAACTAAAATAAAAATGATTTTGGATTTTCCACTTCTTACTTCAGCTACAAAATATTACAAAGAAAAAAATTCTATAGTTAACAGTTAAAGCTGCCCTTTTACAAAATCAAGACCATCAGGTAACCACCATCCGTGCTGCACCCACCTAAAGATCAGCTATTACATATAGAAGAATCTGTAATGAATGCTAATGCAGTGTTTTTACGTCATTGGCTAATAATCCAATACTGAGAAAAAAAATTGGGTGATTCTGCTTTCTTACAGCTGTTTTACATTGTGTTCCTCTTTCATTTTTAGTGCAGACGTTGCAATTTGAAAATCACTGAAAGACTATCTCAAGTCCAGGATCATCTTGGACTGAAATACAAAAGCAACAGTCACCTCAAGACCCCTGTACAGGGAATGTACAGAGAGTGTCCCTAAATCCTAGAAGCAAGAGGTTGTTCCTAGGCTGAAATACACTCTCAACACACACACGTTCAGTCTGCAGATTGCCCCTTCTCAGACCACTGATCATTACAGGGATTCCATCAGCTAGCAAATTTAGAGAGACTATCAAATCATTTGATATAGGCCACTGAAGAGTCATCACATGCTAATGGCCTTCAGTTGCCTCTAACCATGGTCTGGATTCAATCACACTGACCTAGTGATGAGATGCTCTTAATCCTATTGCCTGCCCCTAGAGCCCTGCAGTCCCATGGGCAGATAAAGTTCTAAATAAGTATCATTCTACTCAGTTACTCTTTTTACACTTTTGAAGAGAGCAATGTAAACATAAATCTTCAGTAAATAATCCTTGATGTCACTAGCAAGTAGATTATACTGCAGCCATCTGCAGCTTGAAAAGTTACTGGTAAAATAAGAGTAGCCTGACAAAAAGCAGCAACAGTTTATGCCATCATGATGACTTCAATTTTCTTACTTTAAGGAAGAGAAATTAAGCAGTAAATTTTTAGAATATTGTTGCAGTACAGAGAGCATTACCTAATCCTTAAAAATTAAACAAATTTGCAGTAAACAATGCTGCTAGTATCTTAGTCTAAGAAAGTAGGTAATACCATAGATTTCATAAGTGCTATGAAATCAGAGAGCACTTACACTGTTCCCAGACTTATATTTAGAAATAAAAAGAATAATTACTTCTATTGTGAAATAGAAAAGATTCACTTATGAATATTTCTTTCAGTATGTTTCAAGTGCCTCTCATAGCCATTTCGAGCTTAAAACAAGGTTTGAAGTAATTTTCAAGCCAACCTCTAAAACAAGCCTGAGAGGTACTGCTCAAGACCTAGCTGAAAGAAAACAAAACATCGTGCACTGATAAAAATATTCTTTGATCAAGAGCATGCAAGCAGGGCCAACACTCCTATCTTCTGCTGCTCTGAGACCATGATAGTTTCCTCTCACAGTATACAAAGCAATTAAGGTAACTATGTCAATTTGGACTGTATCAGTTCACCAGCTTAACCGAAGACTTGATTTCAAGTTCCCACTATCTTCATTCAATTATATATTGTAATTATTACTACTTTAAAAATAAACAAAGGTGGTGCAATTATCCTGTCCAGTCACCTTTGTGACTGGACACAATGTAATTTCCAATCAGCGAACCCATGTCATTCGATTTTAGCAGAGACAGATAAGAAGTCTCACTTATCAAAATCTTCCTCCATCAATGCAATGATTGTGGGAACAGGCTGACTGACACCACAAGTTGGATAACATTGTCTCCTTCGAGCAATCGATTGCTTCTTTCCTGAAAGCAACATGAGTGGGTTTGACATACATTAATAGCCTCAGCACTGCAAGGGGTTTGTAACCTTCCCCTCACAGTAACAGCATGAATCTGGCCTGGGCACCTTCAGGTAAAAGCTAAGTTGCAGGAAAAAAAAAAAACCTCTTTTTCACAGTTGGATGCTAATTTGCCTTCATGCTTTCATTAGCCATTCCCTGCATACTTCTTCCCCGACGAACTCCCACTGAGATTTCCCAGTGAGGCTAAATTTGTCTGACAGGTGATAAAGTAAGAATTTTCTTTAAAAAGTAATGAATTATTTGACATTTACCAATATTTTAGTAAGTTCTAGTTGGCTGCCATGGTGGGCACTTACCCAAATCCCCTGTAGCTGTTGAGTCAACTGTACTCCATCTATCCTGTGCTCCTGCATGTGATCAAGTGTTCGACTCCTCTGCCCTGCTGAACTTTTTCAGAAAATACTCTGAGCCTGTGGATGGGGGAAAAGAAACACTCATTATGAAAATTCTTTTTAAAACAGGTCAGGATTTTAGATGGGAAAATTTGACAGGTCTTAGAATACTTTACAAGTCTGTTCATCATCAGACTGAAACCTGAGCAGGATCTTTATGGTGGCTTTTTTCAGTCCTTTGCCTCTTTTTTTTTTTTCTTGCAACCTTTTGATCTGCTTCTCTCCACTTGTACGAAGATCTCCAGAGGATCATGTGGAGCAAACAATCAACCTGGAGAAATTATTCTGTCATCAGTTTGTTGAGGGAAAACCTTGTCTGCTTAAAAAGAGGGGTAGGAGGAAGGAGAGAGATGGAAGCACTGAGATAGGATCTGTAACTAAGCTGCAAGGTTATCAATGTCCCATTATATGTTGTGAGAAGTGTCTATTTTTTTCAGTTCTGGGCTAAATTCATAGTACTAAACAAAACAAAAGCAAAAAGAGTGACATTTCACGCTGTGATGAAAATGTGATATAGGAGTGTCATCATGAGTACAGGTGTCAACAGAATGATAATTACCAACAGGACATCAATGCACACAAAGCCAAGTGCACACAAAGGCAAAGATCAAGCTGCTAGAAACCAAACCTGCTTCATAATATCTACTGGAATAGATTTGAGATTTGGAAGGGGTTGGAGGGAGAGGTGTTTAACTCTCTTTTGTTGCATTAGGTTTTTTTCTTCCTCCTGCTTCCTTTTGCCCCTCCACACCCCACCCCTTTTCACTTTCTATTGCAACCATCTAAGCATGGAAGCTTTCATAACACATTTGGCCTGCAAAAACAGTAGTTTATAGGCTTTAGGACCATAAAGTAAGCTTTGAGGTGACTGGATCTGTTGGGGTTTAGGGTAGTTTTTAGAACAGAAAAGCTCTGTCTCTGCCATGATCTCACTTTGGTCAGCTCCTCATAAACATCAAAGTGCTGCAAAGCACACTGTGCACATTCACAGTAACCCAGGCAGGCCCCAAAGAGCAGCCATGGCAGAACCAGCATCGACATGATGCACCAACCCCCCATCCTCCTCATGGTCCTACCTTCTGCCAGGGCACTGACAGAAGAAAGCAGATTTCCCTTTTAACACTGAAGGATCTACAGAGGCACAGGCTTCCTGTGCTGCCAGTAGCTTCCACATGTGGGAGATGAGCAGCCTTATCGCCCAGCAGCACTGCGCACAGCTCCAGCAGAGCTGGGGAAGAACTGTGTCACCTTACTCCCAGTCCTGAAAGGGGCTAGCCCCTGCACACACAAACCTTATGCTCTGCACCAAGGCATAGCAGACCCCACCTGGCCAGTCCAGACCTAGAAAGGAGAGCCCAGCACTGACCCCTCACTCAGGCAGCCAGAACTTTTGCTGTTCCCAACAGTTTTTCCTCTGGAAAATATCCAGTCTGTAAGAGTTACACTTTGAAGTCATCAGGCACCAAAGGGCTCTTTACCTCTGCAAATTTCTACTCCTTTATTCAGGCATATACCCTACAATATTAATGCTGCTTTGGCTGGGTAAGGACTCAAAAACTTAATCCAACCTTATAATATGAATAATATAATACAGTTTGGACTAGGGCAGCCTCGAACTAATAAAAATATAAACCAAGAGATATGCAGCAATGATACATTCCAGTCTTTTACTTCATATTTAAGTGTTTAGACAGGTTTGATATCTCATCACACAAATCCACAACGAAATATCTCAGCATAATATCCGCTTCACAAACAAGAGTGCTTAAAGCACAGTTTACCCTTGAGTGGGCTTCCAAAATGGGAATTTCAATTTATTTTATTTTGTTATTTAAGACACTTATAATATCAAGTCATCCCTTGCCTTTTGGTCTTCAGATGAGGTTATTAAAAACATCAAATCATCTTAAGACACTGTGTGCAACTTCTCTCCATTTTCACTGACAGCAAATACAGATTCTGCATCATTTGTGTTTCTGCCCTCCATGGGGATATACACAGAATTGAATCCTGGCCCAGCATTCCAGCTGTAATCCCATCTTTCTCTTGCTGCAGACTATGCTTTTCAGTAAATAAAAGAGACAAAGTACCAGGCTGCAGGCCCAGGTCCTTATAACCCAAGACTTACTCAAGAAGCTGGCCATCTCAGCAGCTATGCACAGAGGAGCAGTAGCTGCGCCCCTCTCAATCTATTAACACTCCATAGGCAAGGGGCAAACAGCTGCAACATGTTCTATCAGTAACTAGCTGTTCTTATTTATAGAAAGCAAACAATCAAGAAATCTCTGTACTTAGTAGGAACAGGCACTTCACTATACTTATAAGTGACCTGAAGGATATGCCACATGCACCAATAAAATTCAAGGTTCTGTTTCAAGTTCTCTATAGAGAATTAAGTAGCTCCACTGCTACATGTGTTATTTATCTATTATTTACATTTAAAAAGAAATCCCTGAATGGAAAAGTAAAACAAACATGAATATTTAATCATTAATCCTTGAAAGGATGTGCCCCCAATTATTTGGTTCCCCAATCTGACACAGTTTATTCATAAATAAATGATTTTCATTCTGTATAATATTCAATAGCTTTCAGTAGATCACACTTTCAGTATGATCTTAAACAGTTCTTCTAGCCAGAACAAATGTAACACCACCATTCAATGAATATATCACACAAAGAGCTTTCCAAACGCACCTCATGACTGAAAGACATCTTGCTCTTTTCCAAATGAGGAGTTTTAGACACAGTCTGATTACAAATTGTAGCAATTGGCATCTAAGGAGCTTTCTCTTTTCATACAGAAAGACACAACCATTTCTCCTCCCTCTTCTCCAGAATTTGGAAAGCCCCCACTCACCCACAACTTGCTGCTGATATCTAAACACCTGCAAGGAGACCGAATGGCTGCAAGAGGACAGAAAACTCAGTAGAAGAGAACAAAAAAAGAAAAAAAAAAAAGGCAAGTCCAAAGATTAATCAGTCCACATGCAAGCCAAATTCTACTGCTGATTTGCCCATGTTATAACTTTAGAGTTTGACAGATTTGCGTTTCTCCCAATTAAAAAAAGATAGACGTTATCACTTATTATTAACCAGGAAAAAAAGAATTCCTTATATTCTTATCACTATTATCCTCTTGTACAGAGCTCTGAAGACATCCTAGACTTGCTTTTACCAAGTTTAAGACATTATCAGATTTTCACCATTAATGTGAAATTCCACAAAGCTCAGCCAGATTGCTAACTTTAAGCACAGATGAGAAATAAAGCTATTTCAAAACCAAATATTCTTCCATTTCATAAGTCGTATTAAATTCCCATGCTCAGTTCAAAAGTGAAATACTTTGTTCTTTTAAGAGGGACTCTGCCCTTTTTGGGAATGAGTTCTGAAGGTGTACGGTGATTGCTGGAGGGCCTGTGAAATGAATTCTGCAGTCTAAGCAGCCCTCTAAGGGAACAATTCAACCAAAGCACATTTCCATTGTTTAGGAACAGAGGAAGGCTTATATGTGATTAGACAAGTAGTTTATCTAGCCATATGCCTTGTCTAGAATATACCTCAACATCAAATGTTTCAAAAAAATTCAGGGAAAACACATGATGCTTAAAAGTACAACCTCTACTAACAGAAACAAGCAAACCTTTCCCGCAAAATAACCTGACAGAAGCCAGCTTGTATTTGGGAAATATATTAGTATGTATAGGCTTATATTTGGGAGGAATCTAATGGATTTCCTCTCTAGACATTGTCATAATCCATATACAGCTATTATGTCCCTTCTTATCTGTCTCTTTTCCAACCAGGCCTACACTAGTACCTGCAGTTCTTCTTACCTGTGTTTATCTACATTTAAAACCCCCCACATTTTTGCTTGTCTAGCCATTTCTCAGTATTAAGCCCACATTAAGCCCCTTGGCATAAGCAATTCACACTACTATTCACTTTTCTTTTCTGAAAGATCAGACTTAATCCAGAACCTAGATAATGAAGATCAACAGTTTATACCATTCTTACTATACCCAGTCAATGTGTGCTGTAGCCACAAGGAAAAAATAATTTAAAAAAAAATAAAAAATCAATACTGCATGAGAAATTCCTCCCTAGTTATAAACAATTACAATCACACAAACACATGGCTTAAAAATTATCATGGCTATTTACATTATTGGCATCTAGAGAGAGCATGTACCAGTTTTAAATAACTGAACAGTATTCAACCTCTGAACTGACTAGTTCACTATCTTGCCAAAGCAATTGTAATTTAAATCTCTCTAATGCAAACTGTTAGCAGAACAGGGAGCACAAGTGAGAAAAATTATCATTAAATTACACTTGCACTGAAACATCACACAGAACCCAAATCCAGTTTATGCAGGGTTTTACCAAAGGCAAAACATGACCCGAGCAAACTGCAAATAACCCTGACATCAGTTTCATCTGGGTACAGACCATAGAACTGGGATATATAAATTCATATTAGTCATACTGGCACACAACAACATACAAAGGACTAACGTTTCAGTATCAGCAGAGGCTAAAGTAACAAATTGTGAATTGGATTTTGAAAAACACACAAGACTCCTTCGGCTTGTCTGGTTTTATGGAAACCTGCCTGATTGGTCGCAACAAATATATTCTCCAAGTGCTTTAGAACAGCATTAAACACATTTATTTCTTGCTTTAAAATTCCTTTTTGTTAACACAATTTGTCTGCTTTTTGGCTTTAGATGTTTACGCCCCTACTAGCAGAATATCCATCTAGTATCATAGATGAGCTTCAGCTCCCCTGGGGGTGTTTTGTAAAAGGGTTTTCATGTTGACTATAACAGTCCTGACAACCTGCTGTGAAAATAAGTCTAAAATTAAGCTTTCTCTTCGGTTATACAGAGAATTTTTATTTCCCCGCAAACCTAAAAAAAAAAAAGTAAAAATCACTTTGCTACCACTTGCCATCTTATTTTTAGAGAAAGTTACACTGTCCAAACACAATATGCAAAGTTTGATTTTAGAATCTCCACTTCAAAATATACCTACACTTTATCAGCATTAGGCAAACCCTAAACATTACATATTCCTATCTTTAACAAGATACATTCCTTTATGAACCCATTCCCACCTCCTCATCAAATCCATACTCCCTATTCCTCTCCCTTAACAAACAGATCATACTTAAAATCTTCCCGTACTTCAAGCATTTTTCTTCTACTGAGGCCTGCAGATTTTCAGATGAGAAAGAGAGTATGTGTTCAACCTGAAAGCAACATTAATCTCATTCTCTTGCTTTACAGCAGAGCCTTTCCTTGTCTCTCTGCCATTAGCTTCTTCAACTAAATGCAAATGTCACCAGCCTTTCTTTACCAAAAGGAAGTAAGTGTCCCATTAAGTACTTAGAGGAGTGGACAGATTCTCCCATTCAGCTGGTTCCCTACACACCTGCTGGTGCTGAACAGCAAATCTTGTATTTCTGAGAAAGGGCCATCACAGAGAGGTTATTTTCCCCTAAGTGGTTTCCTTATTTCATCTGTTCTCAAGTTGAGTGTTAAGTTGCTGAAAGATTACCTCATTCATAAGATTGGGAGCCTGTAAGCCTCCAGAGTGTAGGGTGAGTGAGGCAATAATTATTTGTTTGAAAAATACAGGTAGTTTAAACTGCATTGCAAAGAAATATGCTTGAATTTGCCATTATTGCAGGGATGAATCCTGAAGCCTTTATTTACTTTTCAGAGACTCAGGCCCTAGTCACAATGGTGAAAAATTACATGTAGGTAGTCCCAGCTGCTATTCACACTCAGCAAGAGCCCAAAGGGAACCGAAGCAAAGGGGCTGCCTGAGCAAGCACTGCTGCAGACCGCGCGTGCACCTGCACCCTGGGGCTTCTCCATGGAGGAAAGCAATCTCCGCGTAAGGTAGGACGCAAGTTTAACATATTTTAATACACCAGTGAAGTTCCCCAAGCCAGCTGGACTCCTGCCCCTCCTTTGGTGTAAGAGGGTTTTTCTGTTTTAAAGCTTGGTTTACATTGCGCTAGCTTATTTTGGAGGTCTTATTTCTGGAGGTTTGAGGTTTTTAGAGCTACTTTTATTCAACAAAAGAAGCAGGCAGGTGCAGCGCTAATGCAATAAAGAAAAAGCTTCCCATGTTTATTCAGGGTACAGACAGCTTTCTAAGATCACTTTCCATTAGTTTTTTCCTAGGTAAATACAGCCGCTGTTTTGGTTACAAAGACAATTTTCTATCATTTAATGTGAAAATAAAACTTCAAAACAATAAAAGCATTAAGTGTCAGGAAACACTAATCAAGGAGAGAGAAAGAGGGACAGAGATCAGAAGGATTTTTCCCCAGAAGAGCTTTGACCTGTTCCTCCTAGATTGTATCTGCTATCAGAATACAAAACCAGCAAACTACCCCTAGGAAGAAAAAAAGCTCACTACACAACCTCTCTGAATTGGATTTAAGATGCACGTTCATTATTTTGCAGAAGGAAAGTTCAGCAGGATCGATATGCCATCAAGATAAAAGAAGAACATAAACTGTCCCGAGAGTTGGTCAGAATTTTCTTTACTGTCAGCCAGGGAATTAAAAACAGAGCAGGCGGCATATTAAAACTGCGCTTTTATAAGCTTAATCAGTAGGCTGGAAAATGAGTTTCACAAAGAGATAATGAGCTCCCAAATCATAATTTGCCAAGAGTGCATCAATTTTCACTGGTCTTCAGGCCATTTATGAGCATCCAGCACAAGAACGTCTTTCTGCCCCAGGCCCCCACCAAGCAGAGGCATGTGCCAGAACGGGATCCACCTATGCAAGGAGTTCCCAGCTTAACGGTTGCATGAGAAAAAAGGTCATGAATTTGGATACACTCAGGATGGAAATTTCATGGTTGTCACCAAAGCTGAGAATGAAAACAATTTCATTTTCTGCTAAATAAACATTTTGCTTCCCCTCTTGGTCATCTTCAGAAAGATAGCAAAGGGTTAATCATAATAGCTGATCACAAAAATCAGTCCTGTTGCCACCACTATGGCTTTACCAACCCCACAGTCATTGTCCTCACTACCTTCCACAGCCAGCAACTATTAGGGCATTTATCCAGTACATGGGAGAGCAGACTGAAGGTCCCTCCTCCAGCTCAAGGGAGCACATCTCTCCTTTAAATAATCCATAAAATCAAAAAAGGAGAAAAATATGTCCTCTCAAGAATTACAGCTGCTCTTGATTGATTTCTTCCCTCACTATTACATCCACTGTGTTATTTCTTCATTCAAGTGTTTTAATCAAGATAACCATCAGAAGTCATTTGATTTAAAAGAAAGAAGTGCTAAGTGTAGCTGTAACAGATCACAGCAATTTGCAGCCCACAATAATATACAGCAGTGCAAAAAAAACTAGCTGTATTGAGGACACATTACGTGATTACACCTGACAAATTAATTTTGTAGTGTAGGAAGGAAATTGTTTTTTAATAAAAAAAAAATTGTTGTGAGACAGCTGTCCCCCTTATTCTTGACCCCATGACCCACACCAACCCCACAACGCTACCAGCCACAGTTTGAAATCTTATTCTGCAAGACATTATTTAACTTGGGTACATTTCAAGCATTCAGCCCTACCTGTGGGGAGCCATGCTACAGCAGCAGGGGACCTCAAGCATTTTGAAAAGACTATCTAAGAACCAGGTAAATACACCACATATTAACACAGGCAAAACACCGCTCTGTTGTGGCCACACAATTTGCACAAGTGCTATCATGCTCTTGAGTGCAGAGCAGCAGTGGCTGACATGATGTAGTTCTAGCCATAGACCCTCACATTTGTTACCAGCCACACAAGGATAACAATTCTGCCCAAAACAAGGCTTTCTAGGCAAACGCTTGGATGTGTGAGGTGCCTGGACACTGCAGTGAAGAGTAGTATTATATTCCTTATAAAATGTATCCAAGTTAAACTATTCGTGTTGTCAAAATACACAATGAATGCTATAGCCTCAAGTAAGATGTCAGAAGTAGTGAGGTTACATACATTGTTTGAAACAGTCTTGACAGGCTGAAACATGATCAATGACAGGCTATTTCATCATGTACAAAGAATATCAAGATTGTTTTAAAATCTATTTGGCTGAAAGAAATACTGACAGGTTAAGTTGTTTTATTACATCTTTCAAGATATTTTTAGCCTTATTCAAAACTTAACTTTAAATCAAAAGTGTTGGTAAAGCCATGTTGAACAGAAGTTTTATTTTTTTTCCCTACATGTTCTCACTTTGGCTGGAGACTCTCCTGTACATTATCATGTCTGAAGGTACTTATTCTATTCCATTTTTTTATGCAGTGAAACAAAAACAGATTAAAAGGGACCAAAACATAAAGCTGATAATTGAGAATATCTCAAATAAATTGTTAAATAAATCCCTAAAAGGGCATCAGGGGTTTTTTTCTTCTTTTAGCTTGATACGTCTGAAAGATTTTTCAGAACCTGAATTCCATAGAAAATTTTGAACTTAATTTCTGTTTCAAATCAGGATGCTGGACAAAAAGAAATCACTTTCCTAAAATAAAGGGGGTTTTTTCCCTTCTGTGAAGTGGATAAATCAATTTCTCAGCCAGCTGCTTCTATTAGATCTCTCTGAAATCAATCCACTAAAAGACATAAAAACTTTTAAGTAATGTAAAAAAGGAATGCATTGAACACTCCAGCTAAATTGGGAATGCAGACAGATTTTAAAATTAGAACAAAGAACATACGAATAACAATGATCACAAAACAAAAGCATCAAGAACTTCAGCAATGTTATTCTTGAATAAAATATGAATGACAGCTTCAAGAGCATCCTTGTAACAAAGGAGAGCTGCAGACCTATGATGAACTTGAAACAAACACTGGAGACAGCTAGAAAGCTTGTATCAGATTGCAGATCTACTGAAACTGAAGATCATATGTTTTAGAAATGCGTCAGACAGATATATAAAAACTCTCTAAAATTTTATCCTTGTATAATAAATCTATCTATACATGAAAAGACATTCTTTCCTCAACATGACCTGTGTACAATCTTGGAGACAGTCACAAAAGAAAAAGAATCACTCTTTTGATGTCAAAATAGGTGTAAGTTCATGGCAACAATATTACCAATAGTAAAAAAAGGAATCCAAAGAAAGTAGATGAAAACTCTTGCTAAAATAAAGTACATGTCTAATCATTAATGATTATAATAGTCTCTAAACAAATGTATTGGGATGTGATCTTGTGTCTGTTTTAAGGCAGTACGTCCACAGACTACAACTATACTTGTAGTTTAAGCTAGTGCACAGGAAGATCATAAACAAGCCCTACTGTTTTTACACTTCATGCAAGAAAACACTTTTTCCACGTAGTCCAAATAATTTTCAGCTTTACTTCCAAACTAGAGTAATTACTATTGATTATTATTATTATATACAAAAAGCTCCTCTCTTTACAAGAAGGCATGCTAAATCATACATTTGGGAAAATAATTATGCTTTGGAGAGTTTACTATCTAGTTTAACACCAAACACTATAAGCAGGGATAAAAATAATATACAGAAGGAATATGCAACATTTTACACAAGTTTTAAAGAAAAGCCTTGAATTCATTTTTTCTTACATAAGTACTTACCTTTCCAATTCTCTTTCAGCTTTGTATCTCTATTTTCTCTCAGATAAACCTCTAGTTAAAGAGCTTTATTTAGTTAAAGCTACCTATATACAAATCCATTGATTATATACTGTTTCAATTATAATAATACTACATTTGTGCCAGAGACTTCAGTCTATTTATATATATATATATATATATGTATTCATGATCTCTTAGTAGACTAGTTGATGAAAAAGACTTAGCAACTGTACTAGATTAGAGAACCTTATATTTACACAATATTTCATCACCTGTACCTTTAAGTTATTTATCTGGTAGAAAAATTCTCTCAGCTTAGATCCAGCCTATGGCCTTTTAAGCACTAAGAAGGAGTAACACAATTGGTTGGATATGCCTACATGCCAGTCTTGCAAAGATCAGGACAGAGTATGGGTGTTTGGAGCAAGCACAAGAGGGACAAAAAAAAAAAAATCATATCTACAAGCAGCACCAGTACAGAAAAGCTGGCAACATAATCCAGTACTCTGACTAAGTGGGGAGCAGTAAGGAAATGGGCATAGGCAGTTAAACAATATCATTATTACTTTCCTCAAAATTCGCACTTCTCAACACTTCCCATAGTTTGGGTGTTTTGCACCCTAAGACTCTCCGTTGGGACAAAAAAACTTTACAACACTTTGAAAGTGTCTCAAAGACCTCTGATAAATGGAAGTCAGAATACACATCCTGCCAAATACCTGTTAATTTAGTGAGAAAGTAAAACCCATGCAGTCACCCTTCTCGTTTACAGAAATTCAGAATAATTCTAAATCCACAATGTTACATCTGGTATACATTATCTACCTCTTTTTTTGGTAACCATTCTCTACTATAGCCACTCAACTGTATTTTCACAACTTTCAGTGTTGTCTATATTCCATAGTTCCATAACTTTTCCTGTCTATGACCAATTTGACTTAAATACATAAACCAAGGTAGATCATCTTCCTTTGTTTTTCATGCACCAACTACCAAAAGTTCCCCTCCTCTCCTAAGGCCCAGCTCAGGTCACTACTATGAACCATATCCCCAGAAACCTCAATTTTAAGTCCTGCTCACATACCTTTCTTCTGAACACTTTACCTCTCCAGCCCTCTGCTTTTTAGTGTTGAATTTGTACCACGCCTCAGACAGAAGCATGAGCTTCTGCACAGGGCGAGTGCATGGGTAAGACCCTGCAGAATTCAGAGCAGAGAAGCTGAGTCTCACTTAAGGGTGTGGCCAAGACTAACCTGCCCAAATGTGATAAAGCAGCAAGAGATACTGCTAAGATTTTAATCTGTGCTCCCATCAGATCAAGCATCTTCCTTCTTCCACAAAATAATACAAAAAAACAACAACAAAAAAGAATCCACATGCTCTAAAGAAAATCCAGCTAGTAACCAAGTTGAGTTGTTCACAGAATTGTCAAGGTTTGCTTGCTTCTCTGGTACACAAAAGCTTATACCAGTTGACTTCCATCAATTTACTTTCCCTTTTTCTGCAATAGAATTCATGTAACCATTTCTTCTCTTCTCCATTCAGGAAGTGCATACTGTAGAATTCACTGAAGTTTGAGATGTTGTGTCAACACAGGTAACACAAATAAAATTAATTCCTACAATTCCTTCCTGATTTTAAAACTGACATGGAAAAAGAAAACTCAAAAGCTTTTCACCAGATGAAACATTTTGCAATATCATAGTTTCTCTGCGATTTCATATGGCTGAGCAATTCTAAGCTATTCCCAGCCTTCTCCCAGCACCTCTGAAACAGTTCTACAACATGATGACCTAAGCCAAACCACTGTTTCCACTGACTCTACAGCCCCTCCCTTCTTTCCTCCTGTTGCAAAGGAAAGCTTTACATACGCTTCACAGGTTTCCACATGTAGAATTATTTCAGATACCTCGCTGGTTGGCCTGGCTGGTACCCCAATTCAACATATTGTACCAAGATTTGTAGCAAAATTTACCCTACCACCAGTATATTTCAGGTTTATGAAGCAGCATTCAGCAATTGAAATCACAGCTTTTCTGTTTTGCCAGCCTTGCAGGACTTGTCTCACAAGTGCTGCATGTCTGTCAAAAGGAATGGCAGATACACCCCAGGTTTCAGATCCCACCCAGCAGAAAACCACAGTTGTTATCTTTCTAAAGATCTTAGGCCATCATGGCACTGTTTCATTTTGCTTTGCAAGAGAGATACCAAAGCACTACTTTCTGTCACAAGCTACCACAAATACCAACATTATTTCCCCTGTAGAGCTAACACCCTAGATAAACAACTAGGCAAGTTTACTCTGCTTTCAAGACCTGATTCCCCAAGAAAGTACTGACAGAGACAGACAGTATCTTCAGACATCCCGGTCACCTGGTGTCAGGGAGCAGCAAAGGGCTGGCTGCTCCCCACAGCAAGGCGAGCCAGGTGACACTGTCCTTTAGGGTCTGAGGGCAACAGGCAGACCTCAGCCATGGAGTCCATCAATAGCTCTGGACAAGGAAAGTGAAGAACCAGATCCAGGGCCCACCTGGACAGCCCAGCTGGGAGCCATAGGCAGGGCCACACAGAGCCCATCCAGAGGATGGGGCCACCAGCAGGGCTAGAGACAAGCCACAGCTGGCACCCGAGGGATCCATTGGGAGAGGGGCTGTCAACCACCCAGGCCTTGGGTCCAGCCCTCAGACAAGCCAGAGTTCTCTGTATCATGCTCCATAACATGAATTCAATTACTAGTATCTCCACCACAATCAGAAACATCTGTGTGTTCGCTCTTTAGGCTGTGATTCAGCCTCAGAACAGCATAAATCTTACGTCTAAATTCAAATCAATATTGAAGACCAGAAGAGACTTCTTGTACTGTTCTAGACTGACTTTCTGTATGACACAGATCAGGAAGCCTCCCCAGCTCTTTCTATATCATGCTCTAATTCCTGCTTGAGCAGTTGTTGGTTTGGGGGTTTTTTGTTTGTTTTGTTTTTTAAGAATCATACCTTGTATTGATTTGGAAGCAATAAATGATGCTGCTTCTAACCATGATCAATCAGCTGTGAACAGGCTTGTCAGTAACACAGGACTGAAGATTGCCAAATCTGAGTAGCAAAATAAGATAGAATAAAATAAGAACAAATATTTAGACAAAAGTATACCCTGTGGTTTGAAGAGATTATATCTAAAAAGCAGGCTGAAAGAGGGAAAAAATATTTTCCTTGGGACTCTTGTTTTTAAACAGTAACCTTAGTGCTGGTGGGAAAAAAAAATAAAAAAAAAACCACACACACACAACACCACAAACAAACACACCCCAATAATCAGAGTCCTGGGTCAATGGCCAAAGTTGGCTTTGATCTCTGCGTTCTCTGTAGCATTTGGGAATTTATTCACATAACATATATGGCACGTATACAGAAACAAATGTCCTTACATTCATACAATCTTTCACAATCTGCTTTGAGAACTAGAGTCTCCTAAAATACCTATCCCAATCAGTACAATGTTGATACAAATTCCCCAATGATCAATGTAGAATTTGTAATTAGCTGAACCCTGACAAACACACAATGCTTAGTCATATGCTGTTAGTGGTTTAAGGCAGATAATACTTAGTCATACCTTATTAGTTGTGTAAGTACATCTCTGGTGCAAGTACCAAAGCAACAGAAAAGCTGATCATAACAGAAGGTATCAAAGTGGCAGAACACAGTACCTTTGATGACAGGAAAACACTCTGTTTTGGAGGGACTGAACATGACACTGTCTAAAAAAAATTTTAAAAAAACAGTTGGCATGAAGAAAGAGGGAGACAGGAATATATGATGTAAAACAGTGGGAGATATTTTTTTTAATTTAAGGCAAAAGTTAGTGCAACAAAGCTCAGACTTTAGGAATAAGTACAACTCCAAAAATGCCATGTCCTCTTTGGACCAGCCTTCCTTTGAGAAAGGGAGAGGCTTAAGCAGGAATCTCTCCCTACAGTTTTCATTTCTGCCCCTGGAATCTCAGGCTAACTCAGAAGCCTTATAGAAGCATTTCATGTACAGCTTTATTTAAATTTACTGTGCAAACCACAGCATCAAATTTTCAACAGTTTCAACAGAAGAACTGTTTACAAAACTGATTGGTCTTTACAGTAATAAAATGGGGATCAAACATTATCTGCTGGAACTAGCAGCACCCACTTATTCCAGTCTTTTTTTTTCAGGCACCAGACATTAAGTACTTCAGCTCTAACAAAGAGATAACAGTTCAGACACTAAAAGAAAGGAAACAAATACAAAAGGAAAGCAAATTTAGGGTGCTTAGATATCAAAGAGACCAGATAAAGAAATTTGATTTTTAAAAACAAACAAAAAATCTTATACTTCACTATAGAATACTAAGACATTTGAGGCTCAGACAATCTAAATATATTACACAGAATCACAGAATGTTAGGGATTGGAAGGGACCTCGAAAGATCATCTAGTCCAATCCCCCTGCCGGAGCAGGAACACCTAGATCAGATCGCACAGGAACGCATCCAGGCGGGTTTTGAATGTCTCCAGAGAAGGAGACTCCACCACCTCTCTGGGCAGCCTGTTCCAGTGCTCTGTCACCCTCACTGTAAAGAAGTTTTTTCTCATGTTCAAGTGGAACCTCCTGTGTTCCAGCTTGAACCCATTGCCCCTTGTCCTATCACTGGATGTCACAGAGAAGAGCCTGGCTCCATCCTCCTGACACTCACCCTTCACATATTTATAAACATTAATTAGGTCACCCCTCAGTCTCCTCTTTTCCAAGCTAAAGAGACCCAGCTCCCTCAGCCTTTCCTCATAAGGGAGGTGCTCCATTCCCTTCATCATCTTCGTGGCTCTGCGCTGGACTCTCTCCAGCAGTTCCCTGTCCTTCTTGAACTGAGGGGCCCAGAACTGGACACAATATTCCAGATGCGGTCTCACCAGGGCAGAGTAGAGGGGGAGGAGAACCTCTCTTGACCTATTATGAACAAATATCCTGAATTTTGATACACCTTCCTTTATCTAGGAATAGGATTTGAAAAATGAAAATCTTTCTGCATTTTTTCCTGTTTAAACTCCATTAACTAAGGAACAATTGTGCTCTCAACCAGGCAGACTACACAAAAGAGATACATTTACAAAATACAAAGCAAAGCCCTTCCAAGCCTCAAAATTCTGTAAACCCAAAAGCAGTTGCAGAAACATGCTTCATTTACAATGCTAAACCATTTGTCCATTTGTAAAACTAGGTTTGTCACTAGTTTTACACTTCCTTATGACAGAAATACAGCAATTTGCACTAGAAACTTCACACAAAAAGGCAGACACTTAATCCAGTTTTGAAAAACAGGATCTTCCAAACACCATTAGACTTGCACACAAAATACCACATGTGCCATGAACAGCATCAACTCCAGACAGAATTCTAACAACTGAACTAGAAAGGTACTAGTATTTTAAGTTTAAATTCCTTGGACAAGAATCACCACATTTTCAAGCAGCTGAGATATTTTGAAGGCCAAGTCCTGCATATGCAGGTTCCTTGCACAATATACTTTATTGAAAAAGAACAACTTACAATAACATATATGTAAGTAGCTACTTACATATATCAGTTAATTGTATATAATTACACAATGTAAATACATATCATGCAAAAATCGGTATGAATACAGTCACACACTACATGGTTTCTCATGCATGGCAGCCACTAGTCACACACACTTGCCATTTCATAAGGATATTGCTTTCTGTTATTTCAATGAATAAGAAAGTATAGGATATCCAGAGAAAAACTAGCCTACCAGCATCAGCTGACATAAGATTTTCAGTAACAGGGAAAATACCATTCAATTAGTTAAATAAGTACAGAAACATACACTCAAGTATTAACCTTCTGCTGAGTAGCAGCAGATAATGTGGTTCAGTAGCCTGACATTCCTCTGAGACCCACATCACCGGGCTGGAGATTCACTCCTCATCTCTGCCCCTCCACACATTTCCCGGCCTTAACACTCCTTTAATGTAGTAGTTTGTTGGTGCTGTGAAAACAAGCATGTGTGCACTCAGCTGCACTGAGCAGAAGATTCATATCCCAGGTGAGAGACAACTCGAAATTCCATTCCCACTTTGTAATTACAGCACACAGCTATGGAACAAAACATGAAGCAACTGCCCACCCCCACACACAAAAAAATGACAATTTTATGTTATCAAAATGTATTCGAGGACACAAAGCACTAAACAGACTGAAGTACATTTCCATATGTCAATATGCTTACAATGCATTCTCAAAAGGAGGCTCCATCATTCTCTTCTAACAGCCCTTTTATTATTATTATTATTATTGTACCTTTCTCCCAGCCTGGACAAGCAGCACAGGCACCGAGACTGATGAGACAGCCCCATCCAAGCAGGGAAACGACAGCTGTGCCACATACCAGCAAGCAATGACACCATGCTTTTGTAATCTAAAATGCCTGCAGCCATAACTACCTGATGCAAGGTGTGAAGGCTGCTACTATCGTATTTGCACTGCTAGGTTCTTTTTTGCCCCCTCTTGCTCCCTTAGGAGTAAAACCAAAACCCCATATTGCTGTTTGCCTACAAGACAGCAGGAACAGGTGTTGATGTAACACCTCACCCATGTGCTCAGTGTTTCACTGTTTATAAGCTGCATTTCCCCTACAACAGTCAAAGCAATGAACAGCTTCCTTCCTCTCCTTTTTCCTACTCCAAAACATAGAAGACATAGGCAAATTTTACAAGGCCTTTTCCAAGGGTTTTAAGGTCTTGTTTTCCGCAAAAGATGCTTGCAAAGAGAGGAGACTATTTCCTTCAAAGAACTCCACCATAAGCAGGTTTTCACAGCTATTCCACTCTCCCCACTGGTCTCACTGTAATTCAGTGCAAGTTGAGAGCAAGCCAAAGCAGACGCAAACAACATCCTGCTTTCATGGGAAGACCCTAGCCCCAGAGAGAGTAGGAACAGGGAAGGTAACTACTGGGCTCACTCCTCTCATACAGACACTCATGGTTGAGACCCACACCAGTGTCTAGTTTCTCATTAGCTAACCCTAGGCCAGATGCAGATTTTCAGTCCACAGGGGCTCTCTGCAAAAGCCGTCAAGAAGTAAGCTGTCGAGATGGGTCCCTGTGCAAGCTATCACATGTAATAAGAAGAGTAAACAAATTAGTAATATTGTATCTCCAAGATTACTTGTAGTAGGGACCCTACAGGCAAACCCCCACCATGTTTTCACTCCACTGCTGACTTTTAAGTCATACACACGTTTGGCACTTGGTGACCGTCAAAGTTCAGCCTGAAGCACATTCAGGGGATGGAGGGAGGGGAAACACAAAGCAAAAAAACCCTCAAATATCTGCCTTCATGCCTACCAAGAAGGACTTACACAAGCAACATTTCAAAGCAAAACTGGACAAATTCAAGTTGTAGCATGTCGCTATACAGTTATTCCCATTAAAAGTATTGCTCCATAAAACCAGGTGAAACATGACATTAAATTTAATAATCAACCATTCTGAATTTGAAAGAATCCAGCACATCATTTGTCTCCTCCATTCCCTGAACCAGTGCTGATGATTGTATGCTATTCTTTGTCTAGCCCCGATTCGAACATCTCCCGTGATTAACCTCCATATGTTCAGGCAGTCCCAATCTCTCCACACAAGAAAAATACATTAATCACTGATTACATTCTGCCCACAGACAATACCAGTCTCCCCTGGCAAGCTAAATATTGATGCTCATCACTTTCGGCTACAGAGAGCAGTGCTTTAGAATTTCTAGATGCTTCATTTGCTCTGAATTTGTTCTGCTGGGTAAGGAGCTGAAAAGAGCCAGAAGCAAGGTAATTAAGAGCTAAATTCTGCCCTTGAGTACATAGGCATACCTCTGCTAAAGCCACTGAGAGCTGTACTACCTAGACATCAGCAAACTTAAGGTTTAACTAATGTCAGTACAGGACGAGTGTTAGTGGACCAACAAGGTATATCAGAAACAATAATCCTCAAGACCAAATAGTTTCACTCACACAAAAGCAAAGCCAACACATTTAAAAATCCAAACTGCAGAACTGATTCTAAAAGAAGATAATAACTTTTGAGATTGGCTTTGTAGTTTCTTTTAGTCAGAGGAGAAAAAAAAAAAAAGAAAAAAAACAACAAAACTACACACTACAGGCTCGTATTGCAGGAGCCAGGAAGATCTGCAAGATGCCTCAACTTCTAAAATCAGGGTGTTAATCAGATTTGTAGAAGGTGCAATGCTACCAACTACAAAGATGAAAGAAGGTGAATGAGGAATGAACACTAGCCACAGGGCCTTCACTTCCTTCTCTGCACTAGGATCTAGGCTTCATGTGCTATGTAATTCCTATAAAAAGAAATCAAATGAGTGTTACTCAAGCCTATCTATATGACATTAAAGGACTGCAGCAAGTTTTCATGGACCTCCTTTAAACGGTTCCTATTTAATTGCTTAGAGAGCCCCAGACAAGATCTGAGATATGAAACAGGTGACAGTATGTCAGGAAGTAAGTGCTATACCTATGGTGGTCCATCCACTTGGCACAAGAAGCCCTAACTAAAATAAATAGGTATTCCTAGAAACTCTGCACTATTAATGAGGAACATTTACTTAACAACAGTTTCCTTGGGAAACCTTTCCTCACCTCAGTCACCAAGGTGAGCAGCTTTGATGCCAGCAGGATCTGCAGCAGGACACTCTAGCACAGTGCACAGGGGGATTTCCTGAATTGGGGGAACCTCAGGGGAAGCAGAGAGAGACACAGAGAGCCACCAAGAGTGCGGCCAGGAGCCTGCAGCTCGTCAGGAGCACCAGCAGCCAAGCTCCCCCAACAGGTACAGAAGAAGCCCTTAGGGAGCACTAGCAACCAGGGCAGGCAAACAGGGCATAGTGGGTCAGCAAGGGCACTGAATATCTGCCAGCTCAACCAAGGTGTAATGGTATCCACCTAGCAGAAAGCCATGGCCTCTCCAAGCTCTGCACCCACTACAACTGATGCAGCTTCCCAGACAGAGGTCCAGTGGGAACACGCTGACACCAGCTATCAGGCTGGTGTGCCCTTCTCTTATGCCAGTATGGGACAGCAGCAGCAAGCACAATTGTGGGAGATGCACCAGGGTAGAGGATTTCCTCTGCTTAATGACATTGTTCCTGGAGGTGAGTTGGTTGACGAGTAACAGGGAGTTAGAGAAACTATTGGAACCACACCCTACCTTCCCTGAAAGAGGCCCAACAGGCAGACAGGACACGAAGCAGGATTCCCTATGCTGAGGGAAGGTTATGGAGAAGATCATTTTGAGTGCCATCACACAGCAGGTACAGGACAACCAGGTGATCCAGCCCAGTCAGCATGGGATTATGAAAGGCAGGTCCTGCTTAACTAACCCAATCTCCTTCTATGACAAGGTGACCAGCTTAGGGGATAAGGGAAAGGCTGTGAATGTTGTCTACCTATAATTTAGTAAAGCCTTTGACAGCATTTCCCACAGCACTCTCCTGGAGAAACAGACTGTTCATGGCTTGGACAGGTGTACTCTTCACTGGGTAAAAAAACTGACTGGATGGAGGGGCCCAAAGAGTGGTGGTGAATGGAGTTAACTCCAGTTGGCAGCTGGTCACAAGTGGTGCTCCCCAGGGCTCAGTACTGGGGCCACATCTGTTTTATATCATAGAATTATAGAATCATAGAATGGTCAGGGTTGGAAGGGACCTTAAAGATAATCACTCCAACCCACCTGCTGCAGGCAGGGACACCTACCACTGAACAAGGTTGCTCAAAGCCTCATCCAACCTGGCCTTAAACACCTCCAGAGCTGGGGTATCCACAGCTTCCCTGAACAACCTGTTTCAGTGTCTAACCACCCTCACAGTAAAAAATTTCTTCCCAATATGTAATCTAAATCTGCCCTCTTTCAGCTTATAACCATTACCCCTTGGTCCTATCATCANTGGCTCTCCTCTGGACTCTCTCCAACAGGTCCATGTCTTTTTTATGTTGGGGGCCCCACATCTGAACACAGTACTCCAGGTGGGGTCTCACGAGAGCAGAGTAGAGGGGGAGAATCACCTCCCTTGACCTGCTGCTAATGCTTCTCTTGATGCAGCCCAGGACACAGCTGGCTTTCTGGGCTGCAAGCGCACACTGTCTGCTCATGTTCAGCTTCTCATTAACTTATCTTTATCAATGATCTGGACAAGGGGATTAAGTGTACCCTCAGTAAAATTGCAGATGACGCCGTTGGGCAAGGTGTTGATCTGCCTGAGGGCAGAAAGGCTCTACAGAGGAATCTGGACAGGCTGGATCAATGGGCCACTTCCCAGCAGGACTAGAGAAGTGATTGTACCCCTGTACTTGGCACTGGTGAGGATGCAACTCGAACACTGTGTTCAGCTTTGGACCCCTCGCTGTAAGAAAGACATGGAGCTGCTTGCACATGTCCAAAGAAGAGCAACAAAGCTGGTGAAGGGTCTAAAAGCAAGTCTGATGAGAAGCAGCTGAGGGAACTGGAGTTGTTCAGTCTAAAGAAAAGGAGATTGAGGGGAGACATTATCACTCTCTACAACTACCTGAAAAGAGATTATAGTGAGGTGGGTGTCAGTCTCTTCCCCCAGGTGACAATTGACAGGACGAGAGGAAACAGCCCCAGTTTGTGCCAAGGGAGGTTTAGACTGGATATTAGGAAAAAAATTTTCACCAAAAGGGTTATCAAGCATTGGAACAGGCTGCCCAAGGAAGTGGTTGAGTCACCATCCCTGGAGGTTTTTAAAAGGTATGTAAAAGTGATGCCTGGGGGACATGGTTTAGTGGTGGACTTGGCAGTGCTAGGTTAATGGTTGCACTTGATGATCTTAAAGGTCTAAGTGATTCTAAGACTGTCAAAACCAATGACCTAAAGTGCTCACTTCCTAGGAATTATGTATTGATAAAAGCATAAACTGATAATACAGTTTAGAGTGGATTTTCTCTACAATGCTATTTAATGACCCATGCTAATGCTTAAAAAGGTTATTTGAATTGTTCTGGTCTTATTCCTGAAAGGAGAAATGTCCTTTTATTTGGCAGTTCTTCTAGCTTGGAAAGGTGGGGGAGGAAGACAGGCAGGGGAGAAGACAGAGAGAAATAGACCTGGTCCATTTGTGGAAGTCCATGGGAAAAAAAACTATATCAGTACAACATATTATTAAGTACACCATTATATTGCCCATATGGAGGGTAATTTTGGATTCTGACCACCTCTAGAAATCAGGCAGTTCTTAACTTTAAACAAAAAATGATCAGAAATGGAAATAAATGTCTAAATCATGTATCTATAAGGGAAAAACTGTATTTGTATAGCTATAGTGACACTACACCAATGCAGTTCTGCCGTTAAAATTCTGTAAAACAAGACTTCAGGTTACAATTTTCTAAAAAGCCTAAAAAATTCACAGTCACTCCAAATTTCAATGGGATCTGACATTCCTGGAAGGTTAAACTTGTATAGGATGCTAGATTATTACAGGCTGAGAGAGTCAGGGTTGTTCAGCCTAGAGAAGAGAAGACTCCAGAGAGACCTAATGGCAGCCTTCCAGTACTTAAAGGGGGCCTACAGGAGAGATGGGGAGGGACTCTTCATCCGGGAGTGTAGTGATAGGACAAGGACAACAGCTCTAAGCTGAAAGAGGGTAGATTAAAATTGGATATTAGAAAGAAATATTTTACTGTGAGGGTGGTGAGGCAGTGGAACAGGTAGCCCAGGGAAGTTTTGGATACACCATCCCTGGAGGTGTTCAAGGCCAGATTGGATGAGGCTTTGAGCAACCTGGTCTAGTGGAAGGTGGCAGTGGGGTTGAAACTAGATGATCTTTAAGGTCCCTTCCAACCCCAAACCATTCTATGATTCTATGATTATAGTCTTCCAGGTAATGGGAGGCAATGGGCAGCAGGAGTAGAATATCACAGTGAGCCAGGACTCTGTCAGAGCATCTTGACTTAGTTTTCAAATCCTCAGCCATAACAAATACACAGATTCACTTAACTTGCTGTTTATAAGTATAACCTAGCCCAAATCTCAGGTATCACATGGATATCTCCAAACGTGAAGGTCAGCACATGGCTTTTCTCTCAGTTATGTTCAGCTCTGCCATGAGACCCATTTAGGCATAAGCTTAAAACTGAAGCAATCCTGAACTAGTCTGATATTCACAATTGCAACAAACTGATATGTTCTGAGTAGTACAAAATCAGTGGCCATATTACTGCAGGCCTGAATCTGAGGGTCTTGAATTCAGTCAGGATTGCTCTACTCATTCCAGCTTTGACTCATTCCCAGTCTGCATTGCCCTCACGGTAGAATTTAAAAAAACAAACAAGTGTTTCTTAATGCTCAGAGGGAACCTCCTCTGTTTCAGTTTATGCCCATCACATCTTGTCCTGTCACTAAGCACCACTGAAATGAGATGACTCTGTCCTCTTCACACCCTCCCTTCAGATATTTGCATACATTGATTAGACTTCCCCAGCCTCAGGGACGTTGGTGCATTATTCAGCCCAGGCCTCACACACCATACCTCCTTTCAGAAAGGAGGTGTCCAAGATACCCGCAGGGAAGAGCAACTGTGCTTCCAAGTGGAAGGCTGGCCGAGTTACATGAGGCACAAGACAGGAAAAAGGCTCATTTTCCTCTGCCGTGTGAGTCCATACAGAAGCCAACCTAACCTGTCAATTCATAGTGCTAAACTACCACACTTACAGCAACAAGAAACAATATGGGGTCACCATGATAAAAAATAAAATTGAATGTCTATTCTAAGTATAGTAAGCAGTCTGTTTAACTTACTTGGTTCAAAAACCACATATCTGATATTTTTGAACACAAAAGAAACCAAATAGCAAGACACATCGTGATCACTGCATTTATTCCAAACAAATACCCTTTGTTCCCTCAGCCAGTGGCTAATTGCCAATTTGTTTCATGAACAAAACCTGACACAGAAAAAAAAAAAAAAAGTCCAGCTATTAAGTATAGAAGGTTACAAAAGAATGCAGGTAGTATTAAGCTTAAAGCAGAACTGCTCTTCCAGCAAGCATCAATGTGCTAAACACATTCCCACCTTCTCTATCTCCTGATCTGAATCTAACTTTTTTGCAGTAGATTATCTCCCTCAAGGGCAAACGTATTCCAAACATTTAAGGGCTCTTACAAAAGGCCAGCACTGATCTCTGTGCTTGAATAATATCCCAAATGGACCCTCGTTGGTAACACGATAACAAAATCAGTGTTTCAGTCAAAAGAGAAGAGTCTTTTTGCTCCTCTGTTCTTTTTGTGCATTGATATAAAGATCAGAGTCATCTGCATGAATAAGATTTAGAATTCTGATGAAAACAATAAGAGATATTAAACACTTTCTGGCCCTCCCAAATTTGTATTCAGCCTCTCCCTTTGTCAAAGCTGTAATCACACTCCCATGGGTATTCAAGGGATTTGTGCAAACAAGGTCTCTTCTGTCAAAAATCATAGCAATTTAATGCAGTCACAGGCTGTTTGGTTGTGTAGATTACTGACAACAAAGAAGATGCAACTTACTATTCTAATGCATATCAGCTCTCTATAATACAGATCAGATGGTCTTAGCAGTCTCATCTCAGCCATTCTAGCATAAGATACTAGATCTACATACAGCCGAACCAGAAAAACAAGGCAAAACAACGGAAAGAGAGGCGACTTGAAGTTACAGTCATAACGTAATTTAAAAATTAAGCAAAAAATTCACCTTGCTGCTTAACTGTAAATACAGCATTAAGTTTTCTCTCCATGGAATGTGACCCATTTGCATAAGGATGGACTTAAAAGAGTAAAAACCTGCCATCTTTACCTCTGTGCGAGTGCTAGGTACTGTTTGTGCGTATCACACCATCCACCTTATTACAACACACAAAGGATTAAAATAAGTCCATTACACAGCTCCCAGACACAGGACTTATCTTTTTAGATCTATCTGTAAAAATCAACACTTATAGCTCTAGTAACTCTCTAGCTGACGTTCTCATGTGCAACATTGCAGCTCCCCCATCACTCAAGCTCATATCCTGCCTCCTTCAGGAAAGTTGTGCAGTTCATTTCAGTGGGCAAAATTAAATCACTTAAAGTAAAATGGGGAAGATTTACCCATGATCTACCCCCCGCCCCTCACATTATTGACTACTTCTAGACAAATCTGGCTGTGTCAGAGAAATTCTACCTGCACTTGCACAGGAAATTGTGATGTCTATGTCACTGCCACTCTATCAAGAACGAAGAATGGGTCTGTCTTGCTGGCTTAACACCTCTTTCCAAAACCAGTTTGATGCTGTGAGGAAAGCAAAAGAAGGAGTTGATTAAAAGCCATGATGAAATGTGTGCAATAGAGAGGAGTATCTGCAGTGCTTTGTCACCTCCACCTACTTTCTGCCCAGGCAACCAATGGCACTTCACAGAAAAACCATTACATCATCAGGGCAGTCTCCAATTTGCTATATTTTGGACACAGTTTCTGAATCAAAATATATAGGTTAGATAAAAATATGCCATTTCAGAAGTATGCTTTAATTGAGGCAGTGTATTACCAAGCACCTTGCAGACATGCAAAAACTTCTGCACCTCCCCTGAGTAAAGGAAACATGAGTNAAATATTAACCTCTCTGAAGCTGCACTACCAGAAATGCTTGAAACAAAGGATTTAAAGTGCTTATTTGTTAAAAACAACTGTTACACCTAAACACAGTACTTGGTGCCAAGATAACTGTACAAAATTATTTAAGCTTCATGCACATCCATCCACGTAACAAAAATAATACCAAATTACTTACCCAAACATAATTCATCTTCCCAATTCAAACAGCATATAAATGCCAACAGAACTGGGTTTATTTTTAATCCATTAATATAAAATATTTACTGAGTAACCACTACAAGAAATCAAGAGTTGTTCATGGATTTTCCACAAGCAGAATAATAAGATGCTATTTGCAGGATAAATCATTGATTGTGCATTATTTACTCTGCTCTGGTACTATAAGTGCTGGTTGCAAATAAGGACAGCACAGAGCCTTAGTATAAAGGGCTCATTCTGCCAAGTGAATTGGGCCAAATACTAAACTCAATAATGAAATTCAAATCTAATGGGACCAGATCCTATTCTTCTAACAGGTTCTATTACTTACTTTGTTCCAGTCCTTATCTCCTTTCCCCATACACACAACATGCATAATCATATATTAGGGCATTCTGCAAAAATGAGCTTCATCATCTATAAAAAGAGACACATTACAGAAATCCATAGAAGTGGATAAAAAAGGTGACACACATCTTCATTTCAGTTTGGCTTACAGCTCCTTGGAGCAACAATCCCATTTGAGTTCTGTATCTACAGGCTGTGTATTACTGGTCCCTTTACATCAGTAAATGGAACAGCCAGTAATCTAAATAAATTGGCTAGTAAAATACATGATGTAATGGTGGGAAACAGTGGCTGTCTGAAGTTTTGCTGGTATCTGTCAGGAGATGTTATTAGGCCTTCCAACCCAAACCATTCTGTGATTCTAACACAGAAATACCTACTGTAAAGAGAAATAAAAAGTTTGGCTGATTTTGCCCTATTTAAATGCCTTATCTAGGATTATAAAACACAGAATCAAATCTTGCAAACTTGCATTCTCTTTGCAAATGTTATGAGAAGGTGGGAGCTGTCTTCAAAGTGCCCTCATCACACTGTATCTCTGTATCCCCCTCATAAGGAGCCTGACACCTCAATACTCATCTACATGACCTCAGTTTAGCTGCAGAAGTTTTATCTGCTTTTAACATTCAGTTTTAATTAGGGAAACAAAATAGATTTCCTTAGATGTTTAAGTTAGCTTCAGTGGTGAATAAGATGTTAAAGAGTAGGTGATGGACTCTTGAGAACAGCTTCTCTGATCTCCCTCACTCTACAGGCATTCCTTTCAAGTTCTTTGCTGGCCTGCCCCACTATTAACCTCCCTCAACACTGAGAATTAGCTATTTATTATCAGCCTTTGTTCCCTCTCTCAAAGGGCTCCTCCTCTTTACCCAAGAATCCTCAGCAGTCTTTTATGAACGTGTATAACAAAATCCTTTTGAAAGTCAAAATAAATTATTACCACTGGTTGGAATATAGAGAAGTTCTTATTTTGAGCACTTACAGCACACTTTGGAAGTCTTGACACTTGATGCAATACCACTTACTGCAGTCTTATGACTTAACAGTGGTATTAGAAGCCTATCCATGTGAGCTCTACAGCTTGAAATCTATCTCTAGAAAAGAGCAAGGTCTTTGTCCTTGTGGTGTCCCAGCAAAGGAGCAATATGTAGCTAGATCCCTCTCCAATCTTTAGCTTAATACATCCAGCAATTTACCTTTTAATTGAAAATTAGCTTGTATTCCTCCTCTCCCATGATCCCTGTTAAAAAGGTACAACAAGGAAAAAAACATCATTCAAAACCCACTTGATGTTATACTTCCTTAAAATTATGTGAAAATGTAGGAATCAGAAAAACAGTTTACCAAAACCTCTAAAAACTGAAACCAGGAAATTGTTCACAAACCGACAAACCAACAAAGTGCAACACAATCTTTGTTAAAATTGGCAACTTGCCATGTTTGTCACAAAGAAAACTGCAAACTCCCTGAAGTGCAATAATCCCTTCCACACCCATAAGGTATGCCTGTGAGGAATAAAACAAACCAGAAGCACGAAGCCTGGGTGTTCAGTAAACCAGGAGGGAAAATTGTGTATGAAACAAATCTAGCAGTTAACTAATTCAGTGCCTAAGGACAAAGCCTCATTCCCAGCTCCAGCACATCACAAAATGTCACAACATTTGGTTGCCTCCTATCAAGCAAGAGCAAAATACCATGACTTCTCTCAGGGCAGTATTAAAGGATAGCATCAGCGCTTCATTAGAAAACTGGCAAATGTCTTTTCTTGTTTTGCTGAAAGTCACCCTGCCAAAGTAGCACGGTAGTAAGAGGCTGAACAGAAAAACGGGCACAGGGGAAGGAAAAACATATTGCATATGCCTGGCAGTGTATGACAAAAACTGATCTCCTCCTATTTCCTCTAATCATTGTGATTTTCTAACAGAAAGATATGTGTAATACAGCAAAGCTCTGCCACCTTTATACTCCATTAGAAAACATTTAACTTATCCTTAAAATGCAGCCACATGACAAAGTGACAATACCTAATGAAAACTTTAGCAAAAAAAACAAGATGAAGTGAAACTACAGAATCTATGTTAAAGACCCAATATTTTGTCTGAGTCTCAGCAGTACATCACATCTGAAAGTGGAAACTCCATCAAACCTTAACATACTTAGCACTACCTCACAGGTTCTGGTTCAGTTTGGACTAGGTGGGAAATGATGGGTTTGAATCACCAGGACTTTTTCCTAACCTAAATCTCTGGAGACCTTCTAACCAGGCACTGACCAAACACAGTCTGTCAGCTTTGATGAGACAGGAGGCCACAGAAGTAGAACTGCTCAATCAGATCTGAGGGTTATCAGACTTCCTACAGCATGATGCAGCGTTACGGTAAAGCAGTGCTGTAGAACATTGCATTCAGGCTCAGTAATCAAATAAAACTGTCATTTAGGATTTAGTATACTCCTGTGCATAGTTATCCATTATCTGTAACAAAGCCTGAACTTATTAAATTACTTCATATTTTCAGTATTATGCTGTTGTTTATTATATAGCAATATGAGGGAATGCAGAAAGAGTCATTTTCTACTAATACTGAACAAGGAACATTATTAGATTAAGGACAGAACATTACCCTTGAAGCTTTTCTCTCAGCTTTGTGCCACTGCAGAACATCTAGTTATATACTTGTCCCTAATGCCTCCTGCTGCAGATTTAAAGAGCCAAGGCAAATCACTCCCATCACTTGCTAACAGTGCGTGAGTGGCAAAGAAAAGGAAATACATTGATTTTTGTAACAAACCAGAAAAGTATATTGGTGTCATATTCCTTCCATCTGCACAGAACAAAAGACTGGTTGGTTCCCACCACACATCTATAAGATGAGACAGAAATGTCCCACGATAAAAGGGTGCATACAAAAAAGAAAGAAAGAGATGAAAATTGATACACATGTAATAGCAGTACCTGGGTGATGGACGGGAAAGAAAACATGTTTCGGACAAGGCCCCAGAATTCTCTTTTCAGTGTCTCAGAGACAATGCACAAGCATGGGGGGTGAAGGCACAAGAGCCCAGAGTCTCTGCCCTTCCACCCTCCTTTCCAATCTTGTACAAGCAGAAGCCCCAGAGGTAGGAGTTTAGTTATGAGCATTTGCCCATGAATTACTCCTAGTTGTTCTTCAGTCTGTCACAACTAGTTAGCTGCTTGCAAGAGTCGAGTGCAGAAGCACACAGAGCATAGACAGTAGTACACAAGCACTGCAGAAGGAGCTTTACCTCCTACAATCATATCAAGAGAGCAGCAAGTCACAATACTTCAATTCTCTGGTCCCCTCAGTTTAATATGCAGAGGTAAACAGGAACAAAGTAGTAGAGGGACAGAGAAGCCCAAACCGATCCACATTCCAAGGGGAAGTCGTCAAGGTCAACAAGCCCTGCAAAACTCTCCTCTCCTCTGGGAACTCTGTCCATAGCTTTATGATGGGGAAACAACTCTGCACGTAGCTGTCCGTGATTCCCATTTAACCTCATCATTTAACAATGCCCACATGTGAGGCTGTGGAATTAATCTTTTCACTCAGTGTTTCCATGTGTTATTGGCTCCTTATTCAGGAGCTTTCTGGTCAGACAGCGTTAGAAGTTACATCATCTGCCGACAGTATTTGGAGTGTTCAGTATCTGTGAAGAACAGATACAAGGTATAACCACAACACTACAGAAATACAGATGACTTTTCAACCTTAACTAAGCTTTTTCTCACTTCTGGACACTTCATTTTATTGAACAATGAGGGAGTTCTGCAATGAAAATCTTCTCCAACCCCAGGGTCCTAAGAAGGACTTCTATAAACTTATTCCAAGATCTTGGATTAGGAGAAGGAAGGGATAACCAGATGAATGTTGCCTCAGGACATGCACAAATTTATGTTGCTTTTCTCCATGTCCAGGGAAGACAGTGCACAGCAGGAAGCCACAAAGACAACATATTAAGGGTAAAAGCCCAATCAGCCTCTGATATGCGGAAAGCAGACACACCAAGAGTCCTCTGTTCTTATGTATGCACCTAGATCCAATTGAAATTCCATATCAAAGTCATGCCACCTGAGGCTGATGCTAATCTCGTATTCCACCCTCTTGCCGCTGGGAGAAGGAAAGCAGCTTGCCATATCTGTCTCTTTCCTTCTTCACTCGTTTGTCTGGCAGCCACCAGTCTGGCAGGAAAAGCAGAACCCCCCAGTTTTGGAACCAAGAAAAAGCTTTGCTCATTCAAGGCCTAGAAATGCATGTTGCACAACTGATGAAGCTCCCTACCTTATGATTAATGACATTGCTAATTTTCAAGTCAATAGTGCAGATTCTTGGGCATTAAGCAAATAAAAGCAAAACCTAGCTTGCGTGCTTTCTGTTCATAACTCCACATGACTGAGAAAAGCACAAAAAAGGCATCAGAGCAACAGCAAGCAAGGAAGCTCCTTCCAGCACAGATATCAGCAGACACATTAATGACAGCAAGGGGATAAGGTATCGTGCTTTTGCTCATCTTCCATGAAAGCAGCAAAATGCAAAACCTTGATTTCAAAACACATGGGCAGAGCACTCAGAGCACAATCATCTCAGCTACCGGCAGCTTTATCATCTGTGTATCATGAATCAGGCTGCTCACAGCTGGTAGACCCCTCTCTACCAGTTCTCCTCACTCACAGCAGTTTTAACACTCAGAGAACTGGCTAAAACACAAATACTTGGAAAAAAAAATACCCACTGCATGAACAGCCCTCAAAGTCTGTAACTGCTTTTATCCCCTGCATCCTCTCCAAGCCAACACTGGAGCTGGTCACTGTGAGAAAAAACAAGGAAATGTCACCTGCTTTCTGTTCCAAGCTCAAGAACTAGTGAGTGGCACAATACAGCTGTAACTCAGCTCTTCTTCTGCTCAGCAAGCTCTACTCGGGGTGTTGGAAAGCACCTTAAAAAAAAAAAATACAGATTTGGATAACATTCTAGCCTGAGGTTGTGCCTTCTGTAGGCTGAACAGGAGGCTCTATATGGCCAAAGGATCCAGACCTAGATTTAACGCAGACTATAAACACAGCCTACCACACAGGCAACATGTCTTACAACTTTGTTACTGACTGCTGTCATCAAAGTACAAGTAATTCACACAACAGGACTCATGAAACCGACAATAACCTCAGCCTGCCCTCAGTCCCTAAAGCGTACTCAACAGTGGGGAAAGCCCATCCTTCCAGGCGACCTTAAGACAATAAAGCTAGTTCTGGCTTTCATGTAAGAAAAATAAAAGTTCCTGTGTTGTCTCAAAAGTTAAAACAAGGGACCCAAGACAGGCGTAGAGATACCTACAGCTTCTGAATTAGTGTTATGAAGAACACAAGAAGGTGAAAACTGAAAGGAATAGAGTCTGTGACAAATGGAAGTAAAATGAAACTGCTACAGATTGCTCACTGGAATGTGCAAGAAAAGAGATTGGGCATTCCAAAGAACAGACAGGAAAGTGGAGAGAGTCACTGTATGTGCTATCAGTATGCTGCAAACCCTAACAAAATATTGGCAATGTCTACTATCTTCTGGACTTTTCTGATTACACCATATGTTAAAAATGCAAATCTGCTTTTTACACAAAATGGATAGTATCAACTTTAAAAGCAAATTTGAGGAATCTGCAGGGTAGAAGCTGATTAACATTAAGCTCAGCACATGAATTTGTTAGTCCAGTGTCGCATGTCTGACTCACACAGTCTTACTGGTGCAACATTCTTTAGCTCTGTTGCTGCGAGCCTGGAAATTGAACATCCATTTAGCGTTAACAGCAACAACATTTCCAGCAAGAAGCTCCTGGGACAAATGAAGACTTTCCACTGAAATATTGGGCTTTTACAAAAAGCACTTCTTCCCTTTTAGCAGGTTATTCATATCTCAGTCTCATTTGTATTTAAAAAGAAAGAAACCTGGATTGTGCAACAATATTTCAAACAAAAATGTGTTTCCATTCCGCAGTGAAAGGTAAATGCATGAATCCGTAATGGGCTGCTGATCAATTTTTGACAAACTGAGATTCTCATGACAGATTAACAGGGCATACATTTCACAATCTAGAGCGCTGAAAGACACATGCAAATGCATACATAGCAATAAACACTTGGGGTAGAGTTTCCTGCTTAGGAAGCTTTTGTACAAAAGCCTTCTGAGATATTTTCTTGTCACTAATATGTCTACCTCCTTAACGTGGGATTGATTTAAAAGTGGATGCTTCAGCAGATCACCATTATGCTCAAGTTTTTATTGCCTAAAATACAAGTAATTTTAACTCAGAAAAGAGGAATTGCGACAATCATGTAAAAATTGTAACAGAGTTTATTGTTATTACTGTTAAATAGGGATGTCAGTAGAAATCCTGCCACAATAGTAGAAACAACGCATATCCAGGTTTTGGGGTTTTTGGGGGATTTTTTTTTGCAATTTAGGACATAATCCCATGACTACAGAGTGGGAGGAAAATACTAGAGAGCTAGATGAAAACAAGCAATCCTCTGTCCCCCTCCAAAAAACATTCAATATCAGAATATTTCTACAGAAGTATCATTCCTTCACCAAAATTTCCACCAAACACTGACTTGTTGAAACTCAAGGTTTAATAAAGTTAGGCACAATTATGTAACTTCTATTTTTCAGCTCTAGTAATTCCAGACATAAAATGTTAAGTGTTTCTTGTTTTCTAACCATCTACAGTTGTTTCTAACACACCTCTAGATAAATAGTAGCATCTTCTTTGCACTCCTCAACGCTGAATGCAGCATTTTATTCTAGGAAGCTCTCAAGCCTGGGACAGCATTAAAGAGACAAAACTGCCTGTTTGTCTTTCTGAGCTCTAACCAACTTCTGATAAGAAGGCTGGGTTGCAAATAATCTCCCATGTGGGAAAACTACCCTGAAGCCTGGAGCTGAACATTCAAGGTATGGAAATTAATTTGTAGACAATCATGGAAAACTACCTCTCAGTAGTCCGATTCACATTTTTTGGAATACAGAGGATTTGCAAGGTATTGCACAAATAATACTGGTTTAACACTTACAGAGCCAATAAAACAAGTTTTTCTAGGTAAAAGTTCTCCTGATAAATCAGATAGCTACAGACACAGAATGGGGTGGGATAAAAGGGGCAGGAGGAGCTACCAAAGCTTACAATGGCTAGAACCACAGCACCACCATGTTAAACTAGTTTTATATTGACTTAATTCCATCGCTGTACCATGATAAACCTGAAATAATATCAAATAAGATCCAAACTTGAAACTAATCTCACTTTTCAAAGCATTTCTTTCTAGGATGTTATGCGTACACAGTCTATTTGAAAATGAAGTGCAAAGACAATTAACAGTGGAAAAGAGACTGTTTCCTTTTTTATCATCAATAGACATTTTAAAAAATGTATTTTATACAATGACTTCAATATTTTATGTTGTATGTGTGCATATTTCTGAACACCAGCACCTGTAAAATATCAATATCCACATCAACTAGAGCTGAATTAAAAATTCTTACACAAAGAGTAATCACAGAGTGTGTGTGTGTGTGTAGACTGATGGGTAGATAAGTAGAAGTTATCAACTGTAAAAAGTGGAGTTTTGTGTGTCACTAAAATATATAGATTTTTAACGTTACAGATTATCCTAAGGGAGAACAAGAGTCGGTCCAATTACTTTTTGTGAGCAAATGGTCTGGTGATTTCAAATCTATTTTTTCTTTGTGAGTTATTCACAAACCAAACTCATTCTTTCCCAATGTATTTGGTGTTTGCAAATTATTTACTGAATAATTTCTATAAGGGAAATTCACCCTAAGGGTTTGTCTCAAGCTCGTTTGCTTTTACTGTTTCCTACCTATTATCCAATATGTTTGAGCAGGTTCCCAAGTCACACAACATTATTTCTACTCCTTAATTAATAAGTGAAACTTTAAGCTGCTATATCCATGCAAGAGGAATAACAAATCATTAATCAGGAACAGCCTATTTTGTTTCCTAGTGAAAAGCGATCTTTGCCTAGCCATTTAGGAGCTGACAATATTCCCTCAGAAAGCACATCAAGGAGTATGACCAAAATCACTAACCACAGCAGTGGAGCCAGCAGCATACTTCATCAAATCCCATTTCAGACATACACAGCAGGAACAATGCTACATGAGGCTCTCAAAATGGCTTTTCTTTAATTTCCAAAGCCCAAAAGCACTTTCCAGACCACCAGCCCCTCTATGACAATGGCACAACTACATACTTTGTGTACAATCATCAAGGAGCTATTTGGCATCACCATGACCCCATGGTTCTTTTGTGCCATATTACTGCTGTACTGTACAAATCATAAATTGGAAGAGTCCATCCAAAAAAAAAAAAACCTCACATTCTCCAAAAGCTCACCACTGTTTTCAAAAGGCATTGCATTCAGAACTACACAGTATTAATAAAGTAAGCTAGCTTCTAAGATTTCTACACCCAAGCTGAGATAGAGAGTGATCACAGTAGAAGAACATGCACTGTTCAAAACTAAATTCAACCAAAATTCAGGTAACTGTTCAGGAAGACTGACTGGGAAACATTGCACATACCAGTTTACCAGCTATACTGAAGGCAGCATCCTGCCTTCTTGTGAACACCATGGCCCTTGAGCCTGCACAGCAGCAAGCACTTAGTTATTCTGATGTGAGCAAGCACAGCAACTCCCATGCTCTGCTTCATTAAGAACAAGACATTTAGTGCTTGGCAGGGTTATGCCCACCAGGTAGAAAAACAATACTTGGGAAGTGCCATTTCCCTCTCACCAAATCTCAGTCTTCCTTTGCTTTTGATCCAAACCCAGACTGCATCCATGAGAGAACACTAATTTCAGAAAATTTTCATTTAAAAAAATCAACTTTTATGACTTGAACGCTATACACAGGGTATATACTCCTATAGGGTAGTTTTTTTTCCTTTGCCTTTGTGAGTGCATATAACAGAAATTTTTACACTAGAATCATGTAATAATACCAATATTGACTTCCTTTTCAGTCTACAGAAGATTAACAGTCCCTTGAGGGTTATATTGACCCTGGCTTTGCTCTCACCAATATTTACCTCTCAGGTCAATGAATCTTGATGCTGAATACAACAGAAGTCAATTGCCACTTATTACAGTTAGAATAAGAATTACTGATACAGGTTATGAACACTAGGTTGCTGACAGCCAACACTACCATAGTTAAGGAGTCTGTCAGTGTTTTCATTGTGTCTGCCTTTTCTAGTAAAACTTGTCCTAAGAACAAAAAATGCCATTTGAAGACTCAACAATCAAGCTTGTCCTCACAAAATGAGTTCTGACAAACATATTTTAAAATCTAAGACATGTGCAAGTATTCACAAGTACATAAATTCAAAAGTACAAGCCCATAATTTCATATCAGATTACTCTATGGGGGGGAGGGGGTGGGGGGAGCGACAGAGTTGTTGTGCATTTTTTTTATAGCTACTGCAACGTTTAGGACTTCATAAAAGTCTCCTTGCATTTACTGTCAAGAGCCGGTCCCCAAAGCAGGCACTACATTTAGTCTTCTGTTCCTATTTAACTTTATTATAGGCTAAAAAACAAGCTCCAGAGCTCAGTCATTCACAAATAATTTCCAATTAGAGTCCAGAAGACTAGCAAGGTAACATCTTTACAGTCCTAAGAACACCAGAATCCACAAGATCCATACAAAATCCATCCATACATCCAAATCCTAAGGTAGAAGGAAACAAAATTTTAAGATTATATTGTGGAGGGAAAGCATCAGGGAATGAGCATAGCTTAGTAAACCTTAAGAAGAGAGGTGTGATCAGCATTCAGCTTTGATCAAATCTGTGGCAAATAACCAGACATTCTCAGTCATACACATCTGAGCTGTCCCTCCTTCCTGCTCCTACCAGCAAGACCTGTCCTCATTGTGCAAATAAAGCTCACTGACAAATTTATACTACTTCATGTTTTTATTCCACTAATCATAGAATCATATAATCATACAATGGTTTAGGTTGGAAAGGACCTTAAAGATCATCGAGTTCCAACTCCCCTGC
>VZTO01000900.1:114449-160084 GCA_013400615.1 Syrrhaptes paradoxus | reverse complement strand
CCACTTGAATATGAGAAAAAACTTCTTTACAGTGAGGGTGACAGAGCACTGGAACAGGCTGCCCAGAGAGGTGGTGGAGTCTCCTTCTCTGGAGACATTCAAAGCCCGCCTGGATGCGTTCCTGTGCGATCTGATCTAGGTGTTCCTGCTCCGGCAGGGGGATTGGACTAGATGATCTTTCGAGGTCCCTTCCAATTCCTAACATTCTGTGATTCTGTGATGATGGAGGCAGCCCACAGAAACACTGTAACGAGAGGATTGTAGGTTTCTGGTGTCAGTCTTGACAGATGTTTTGTCTGCTCTTGAAGACCTCAAATTGCAGAGAGTGCAATTGCTCAAAGAGCGCAGAGTCCCCCTTCCCATCCTTTCCATCTTAATCACTGCAGATTTTGCCTAACACCTTCCCTAAATCTCTGCTGCAGCAATTCAGGTCCATCAGGTCTCATCTAACCCACTCCAAAGACAGAGAACAGATCATTTCCCTCTTCTACAACAGCCTCTTGCAGATTTAAAGACATGTCCCAACTCTACAGAGGAATGCCGTTTTCTGAGCTAAACACCATTGGTTCAATCTATCCTGTTGTAGGTCATGTTTCCCAGATGCCTGAGCCTTCTTTGGTGCTCTCTGCTGGGCTCTTCCCAGGAGGTCACGTCTTTCCTGGAGCACTCAGCGCAGGATGGCTCACAGCATTCAGACAGCACTGGGACAGAGCAATGCCAAGCAGACATACTGCTTCTTGTCTGATGGAGTATACTGCCTTCTACTATGCACTCTACTAAAATATTTGCCTCTTCTGCTAGTGGCACGGCACTACTGACTCATATGCTGCTTGTGATACATCACCTACATCCTCTTTTGTAGTAGAGACTTGAGTTATATCAAGTTACTCCCATCCTGCTTCTGTGCAATTTGTTGTTCCTGCTTAAGTGAAGTACCTCACATTTGTTCTGCTGAGTTATATTTTGCTTCTTTCCTTCCATCCTATGGTACTGCTCTCTTACACACATGATTTTCCTGATTTCTCAAGCTGTTTTTCATTTCCAACATACCTCCAGTTCTTTTAAGCTCAGGAAATTTAACATCCAGCAGCAGCTGATTTAACAACCATCTTCTCTATCTTCTCTATCTTCTTAGCAGCATAGGCTCCAGAGCACACCCTCCAGAAGTCCTCCCATTTTGGTAGTAAACCACTGACAACTAGTCTGAATTGTGTGTCCATCCACCTCTGCCACTGTTGTATTGCTGTCTTCATTCACGACACACTTCTCTAGCTCACAGGGTTCATTCTGTCTCATCTCAGATGGTCCAAACGATCACTTGAGGACTTTCTCCACTCTATAACCTCAATTTCTACAATAGTCTTGTACATAGATACTGCTCACAGAGAGGTGAGACGAGGGAATTACCCTAAGGTATTCTAGAAATGGTGAATACTCAGAGCAGTCTCATTGTCTTAAAAACTTCAATGGCAATAGCACTAATGCTCCTTTTCCTTGCCTCACTGCCAAACTTTCACAGCAATCATAGAATCATATCATAGAATCATAGAATGGCCTGGGCTGAAAAGGACCATAGTGATCATCTAGTTTCAACCCCCCCGCCATATGCAGGGCCACCAACCACTAGACCAGGCTGCTCAGAGCCACATCCAGCCTGGCCTTGAATGCCTCCAGGGATGGGGCATCCATGACCTCCCTAGACAACCTGTTCCAGTGTGCCACCATCCTTTGTGTGAAAAACTATCTCCTAATCTCTAACCTAAACCTCCCCTGTCTTAGTTTAAAACCATTCCCCCTTGTCCTACACTGTCCACTGTGCTTGGGAAGATCATGGAACAGATCCTCCTAGAAGCTATGCTAAGGCACCTAAGAGACAAAGAGGTGACTCGAGACAGCCAGCATGGCTTCACCAAGGGCAGATCTTGCCTGACCAATCTGGTAGCCTTCTATGATGGAGTGACGTCTTCGGTGGACAGGGGAAGGGCGATGGATGTCATCTACCTGGACTTCTGCAAAGCCTTTGACATGGTCCCTCACCACATCCTTCTCTCTAAATCGAAGAGGTGTGGATTTGAAGGATGGACTGTACAATGGATTAGGAATTGGCTGGCCGGATGCAACCAAAGGGTTATGATTAATGGTTCTGTGTCAGGGTGGAGGCCGGTCATACTTTGCTAGAAATTGTCAGCAATTTTTTCAGTCAGTAGTGCCTGAACATACAGATGCATGTAACAGAGGGCCCATAACAGTAGTATGCAAACAAAACCCTACATAAGCCAGGATTCTTGCATTGCATGCCAGGCTACAGGGAAATCATCTATGTTACACATGTACTATGGTACACCTAGCATCACCTGCACCTTTGCAAAGTGCCTTATTAGCTTGCTTTCTCAAGCCAAACTAACATGGAAAATGGTTTCTGAATGAGAAGTAAATTGAGTCAAGCTAATGCAGCACACAAGCAACCCAGGCACACAGCTTACCACGTGGGCAGAACCCAAGCAGTCTCCATGAGCACCAGAGCACCAAAAGGAAAACTAGCTAAACTTCTGACATCACTCAAGAAATGCATTTCAAGGCCAGTGACTAAAATGAGAGGAAGAAAGATGGGAATATTGTTTCAGAAACGCTTCCAAAATAATATCTCAAAGCTTAGTCACTTAAAACTCGATGCTCCATTCAATCCACTGCAAGTCATCCACTCCCCCCTCCTCCCCAGCTGATGGCCACTTTTGAAACAGGCAAAGGGCTGAGCGCAAAGAATTAAGATCTTAAAATTTTTGTGACTAAGCAACAGTTTCAGCATAATTCCAGTCACATAGCCTAGGAGGGCCCAGTGCTTGGGACAGCCAAGCTCCTTCTGCAGAAAGATCCTCATGACTGGGTCATCTTCCAAGAGAAGTGCCCAACTGCCTGCTAATGTACAGTGCTAAGCAGGACCTGCCTTCTGTCCCAATTCACCATTTTTAATTTGCTTAAAAGTACTTGACAGTACTGCAAAATATGGGGAGCCAGATGAACCTTTTTGTTGTTTAAAGCAAATAAATGGGGGAAAAAACCCCCTCATCTGACCATCAGGTGCTCTAGAGGTCAACAGGGGGACTGGTAAGTATAAAGCTAAGCACTCATCTTGCTGACCCTTATGTTAAAAGCAAATTCAATTTTAAGCTCGTTTTTAACTCAGCAAGTACTACAGCCATGACTTAGAGGTATTTGGCTCCACACACTGTCATTGATCTGTGCATTATTGCTCAATATACCTAATAAAACCACATTGTATAGAACACTGCCTTTTGTTTAGTTTTTACAGCAGTTGTGAGAAACCACTAGCAGAAGCATGACTACAGACATAAAATTGGCCTACTGGCATAAGTTCTGAAAAGAGTACAAGTACACAGTTTAATTGCACATCTTCCAGAGGTTATGTACTACCACCTGCTTGTGTATTAGAAATGCATAATAAAAAAAGCTGCTGAAGAGGAGCTGTTTTACACGGGCGATAGCCTTTTCTCATAGCAGTCTTCTTTTGATTGATATCAGAACACCAGATCCATTGCTGTGGGGGCTTTTACTAAGAGTAAAATATACCAACAAATAAAATCAGCAGTTGTTATATACAGTAAATGGCCTCTTCAGCCTGCTATAATGATTACTTTCACCCACAATAATAAATAATCATAACAGACACCCAGAGCTAGATCCTGGCACATAAGCTAACTGGCTGAAGATTTTCCCAGAATAAACCAGGTACTCTGGAACCCGCGTGGGGGGGGGGGGGGGACCTGCCTGCCTCCCACCTTAACACATATGTGGGAGGGCAGTGATCAGGACAAGATACATTGAGAGCCCTACAGCTCTCACAATTCATCCTTTAGCCCCAGCAGCAATAGCCACCACTACTAAACAGTCAAAGGAGCACTCATGATGCTACTTCAACTCCTTTCCTCTCCAAGGGCTTCTGTACTTATGTCTCAAGGGAGCAGGTGCTAACTGTGAAGTTAAAGCTACTTTGGGAGTAGGTTTCTCCCCATCTGTATCACTAAACCTGTTCGCTTTGCAGAAAGCCTCCCTCATCTCAGGCTGAGTATAAGATCATTCATCATAACCGTACTTAAGATCCCCCTCCTAGGATACAACACCCCAATTTCAGATCCTTCACCAGTATTTACACAGTAGGGCAATAACAGGACACACTGAGAGGACATCACCTTATAATACATTATTAGTATGTACTCTCTGTTCGAGGCACTTTCCACGCCCCCCCCCCCCCTTTAATGGCTTTCTTCCAAAGTGTTATTTTTTGCTGTGCCTTAATACTAAGCGTTGAACTCCAACATGGAACCTTCACATGCAGTTTGACTGTCTGAAATCGGTGCCTTCACCCTTCAGCCTCACAGAGGGATTCAGTGGGAGCCGCAGCAGAGCTGGGGATGCTGCTACTGAGCTGGGTGGTCCGCGCTCTGCCTTCAGTGCTGTGCTGCTGCCATCTGCAGGGTCTGCCTTGGCTGCACCTCTCTCACTTCACTCCTTTTTCCTGGGCACCCATCAGAGCCAGCCCATGGTAAAGGCCAGCTTGGACCTGAGGTGTATGCCAAGGTACGCCAAGTGTCACACCGTGTGCTCCTGACCCTCCTTGGTAATGGGGATTTTTCTGACCTGACACGCAAGGGATTTTGTTTCCAAGACACACCAGCACACAGCACAAATCTGAGTCCTTGCAAAGTGTTCAGTTTTGCATTGCATTGGGTCAGAAAGCAAAGACTTCCCCTGCATCCTTCATCCCACAGCTGCAGTGAAAGCGAGTTGTGGGGCAAATAATAGTCACCAGCCTGGATTGCACAGAACCGACCTGTGGGACTCACCGCCTCTGAAAATTAAAGGACCATGTTGCCTAGGAAAGGTTGAATCATTTTTTTTTATGTTAATAATGTTTTCACCACCACAAGCTACAGTAAAGGTTGGAATAAGATAATAATCAAATTTCATGCTTCACTGCACAAGTAGATCACCCTTGCAGACAAGGAAGAATTTCTCGCACATAGCTGCCCACACTTTATACAGATTTACTACATTTTAAGGTTTTTGTTTCTTTGCCTTTCCCTGAAGCATCAAGTAATACAGAAATTGGAATACCAGATGAGAAAAAAGAAAAAAAAAGATCTGAGCTAGCAGAGAAAAGGCAAATATAACAAATCTTTGTTCAGTTAAAGGACTTGAAAGGTACTAGTTTCTTGCTATAAAAATAAATTGGATATCAAGTTTCTGCCTGTGAAGAACAGATATGCTAGAAAACACTGCTCAGACAAGGGTCTGCTTTCATATCTTATATGTTATTTCCCTATCCTTTCCCTTGCATAGATCCTTTTTCTGACTCCAGACTGATAGGTGTTATCACGCATATACACCAGCAAAGCTGACTCCATCCTGCCTCTCCTGAGCATCCACCTGCACACAAAGGGCAGCGAGAGCACATTGTGTCTTCTCCACAGGAGAAGCAGCTGCCATGAGCCCCCCCATTAAGAAGCCAAGAGCACAGGGAGATAGTTTTCCCTGTTCGCCAGTTGCCATCACTTTTCAGTCTGCCATATGAATACTTTTTTTATTCCAGAAGCTACTGTTTTTTCTACATAGGAAGACAACCTGCTTCTTTTCAGGCAACATCCTAAGCTCTCTAGGAATCATCTGGGGAATATTTTTGTGGCTAAAACACAATTTAGTAAGTTCACCCGAGCCAGCTTTTGCCAGGTATAGCTTTTCAGAGGTATCCAAGACATCACCATGTCCCAGTCTCATTACAAACAGAAATAACAGCCTGCAGATGTTAACATTAAAATAATTTCTACTGTGCAGGCAAAACCCAAAACGTTATCCTTTTTTTCCTGCACAACTTTAAAAGCAAGGACGAAGGTGCTTCAGTCTAAAGACAGCAGCTGTTGAAGTCTTTCATGTGCCCTTAAACAGCAAGGGAGAACAAAAGAACAACAGGTATGCTTTCTCATCGTCTCTGCCATGTCAGAGCTTTCTCACATCACTCTTCTCCAATGGTGACTAATCTCACCACAGAGCACATCCATGTCCATATATTTTTGTCCAAGGACAAAAAATACGATTAAAAATTTCAAGCATTTGTTTTATGAAAAAAAGAAAGTCAATTGACCTGGGAAAAAGCCTTGGGAGACAGGTACTCAGACAATTTTTAGAAACACCAAATGTTTGGAGTGTGCTTTATACATTTCTGAAAACCCAAATATGCTCTAAGTGATACTTGCAGTGCTTTTGCAGGTGTATACTGTTGAGTATGATCACACAAGAGAAATCACTGCAAGCAGAAAAGCAGGAGCTTCAGTCATGCTCAAGGCTAAGTCACCATGTCAGACAGAAGGCAGAGACAGAAGGGGAGTTAAACTGTTTTATTTCCCAGGTTTCTCTCTTCCAGGGTAAGGAAGGCTCTCCCTAGCTGCTGAGGTACTGAAATGACACGGGGCTCTGGTTAAAGGAAGGAAGAGCATGAGTTGCAGAAGGCCTTATTCCAAATTACCTCAGACTTCTCTGGGCCAGCTGCAGGCATGACTCAGATGCTCATAAAGTATCTGCTTATCTGCAGCGTATTAACATACAATCAGTGCCAGTTTCAGCTTCCCTCAGTATGCCAGGCTGTCATTTGGGGTGTTCAGCACCACAAACAGTTGAGTCACTGCTGAAGCAGGGCCAGATACCTCAGAGGGAAATAACCGCTGAGTCAGGGGCACGATGGATGGCCATGGAAAGCACACTCTGCAACAGCACAATCTTACAATTTACTCATGTTTGTGAGTCATCAGCACAGATCAGAAGTACAGAATTATGAAAGGTTTTTTATTGCAAAGAGTGTTTTGCACTTATGAAGAACTAGTAATAAATTTCTTCAATTATGGCAAGGTACATAAGCACCTCAGAGTTGTGGGCAAGCACAGATTAACACATCTACAGAAGGATGCTGGGGAAGATGAGAAGCAATATTGCCCCCACACACTAAAAGCAAGACAAAAATGCCACTTGCCCCAACTTGCCTGTGAGATGCTTGTAGTTCTTAGAATTCAAGAAAAGATAACAGATAAATGGATAAGCTGATTGTTAGCACTGTTATTGCTTGCCACTAAGTTTGTACTTGGGAATGGACACTCCTCAGGGCACATAAACTCTGTTGGACTAGGGCTTGCTTTCATACTGTCATGTTCAGAATGAGCAGTTTTAACTTCCACAGTTCTCTTGTAGAGGGCAGTAGACCCTGCCTATAACCCACGTGAGGTGGGCTGAAGCTTTTGAAACTGTATCCTCTGATACCCAACCTGGACTGCTGCTAAGAAACAACCCACATTATAGGAGAACAACTCAGATGCACAGGGGGCCAAAGACCCTACAACAGAGATTTGCAGATTAGAGAAATAAACATTAATAAATAAAAGCTACTGTGTTCTAATATTTGCTTTGTCCTTGCTTGACAGATCTCATTTGTTAGAGCTTTTAGTTTTCTGAAAGCTTCTACTCTACATTTAATAGAAGTACCAACATTTTGACAATGAGATCCAATTGTGGATCCCTTTTGAAAAAGTCTTCACAAGCCTTACTGGTAGCTTTTCTAGTGCAATACAGATGTTCTCAATGCTGTTTGAGCTCACCAGAGCAGGTGCTGGATAGCAAGCAACGTAGTTATCCCGTCTCTCTGGTGATCATTTTCTTTGCTTTCACACATTTGCAGGTCTCAGTTTACAAGGAGCATGAAGGATCCCAGTGGAGGAGTAGCCCAGCAAGCCTTTCCTCTCAATATCGGATATTAACAGGCCACTAGAGGCCACACTCCGCTCACTTGGTACCTTTGCACCAAGAGGCACAAAATCCTTCCCATTAGAGGCAGGATTTGTTGGCTAGTATAAGATACAAAGCAGAGGCAGCTCTGGATATTACAAGATATCACTGAAACTCACCTGAGTCAGGTGAGAGCTCGGCTGAACAAAGAGGAAAACATTTGCTTGCTCTTACTGCTATCATCCTACCCCAGGTCTTAGACTACCCCAGCACCCTGCTGTCACCCCACTTCCCCCAGCTCAAACCCCACAGGGACCATGTGCCTTCCCCCAGACACTCACTGCACATAGCAGGGGTTCTGGGAGAGCCCTGACCAGGATCCTGTAGGTAAGACACTCCTTCCAGAGAGGAGTCCTTCTCCAATAAAGAGGCATGCTTGCCTCAGACATCAAAAGGTACTTAATAGGACCAAAATTATTGCTCACTATCTTCCTCTGCTCTTTTGGGGATATGCTCACACCTAGCTTATTGCTTGGATATTTAACGATGTTCCAGCACTGTACTACAATCAATCCCATACAACCTGCTGCAAAGTTAAAAAGAGGGATGAATCTCATCAGGCGCAGAGAAACTACTCATATTTGACTGATCCTGTAACCCCACCACACCAGCCAGTGCCAAGATGGTGAGAACAAGACCAAAGACAGCAATGTCAGGGCAGGGCTGGGGCTCTCTGGGGTTGAACAGCTGTGCTAGTAAAAGAAGAGAGTACATCCCTAAACCGAAAGGCCAGTGGGCACAGGGGGAAAATACTGAGGTCCAAAGTGCTGACCACTTATGGAAGTAGCTTTTGGTAGCATGAAGATCCACAGCTTGAACAAAGTCACAATAATGTGGCTTGGGCAGAGTATAGCAGGAAGGCATCATTGTATGTTTGTTCTGTCCTTGTACTCCTCCCCAATCATCCACTATCCATCACTGTCACAAGACTAGCTGGAACTTTTGTCAAAAATCTAGATGTCATTCTCTAGCTATTTTTATTTGAACAGGCCCCAGAGCAAAAACATGAAGTGGGCAAGGCCCACGGCAGTACCTACATCCAGGGACACGCAGTCATCTCTATGTGTACCCCAGGGAGCAAACAGAAACCACATGAAGGACCACCATCTTAGGCCTTCTGTACAAAACAAAGTTCTTTAGATCTCCTACATCCTTTTTCACAGTCACAGAAGGCTAAAACATGGCCTGGATTTAGATAAAAGAATGAAAACCCCACAACAATCAACCAAATGATAGGTGCTGAGAGAAAAAGCATTGTTAAGACCTACTTTCTTTGCATGACAGATAACCCTCAGAAGGAAAGGCAAGTGAAGATAACAGAAGACAATGCATGGAAATGGCATTTAGCATCAGCCATTTCAGCACGCAACAAGAAATGACACTTTAATTAAGAAGGTGCATATTAATCTAAGTTGAAATTTGTTATTAGGCAATAGATAAACTCAGTGTGTTGGCAGCATCTTACATCACATAGTTGCATTTTGGTCCCACTATCTAATATAAACTGCTGAACATACATTGTAAAGTTAATTAAGCACCAAGTACACAGTTTCTCATTCTGTTATTTTCTGTAACATTTCAATTAAAGACTATCTTGAGCATTTTAAAACCACTATGTGGAGAATTCTGTGCTCTGGTTTGATTAATAATATAATTTGTTTTCCTGGAGTATCTTCCAGCAGTCAGCCCTTCTGTTAATTTAAAACAATACCCAAGAGTATTCCTCACTACTAGATTAAAATCTTTTAGGATGTTTTTATTACCAGGATAAGCTACACTATATTGAAGCTATTGCTATAGATTATGGGTAGTTCTCTTATTAAAAATGTTGGAAGGGTTGAACTGGTTAATGTATAAATTACAGAACTGAAGCACAACAGGGAAAATGTTAGAAATGCAAAATTTCCAGTTTTCTTTTAGGGAGGCTGAAAGAGTTCCATGTTTCATGCCTTCATTTAATACAGTTACCCACTCCACCTTGTCATGGGCTTTTTAAACTTACAGCCTTGGTATACCTTATGATAAGTATTTGGGGGAAGGGAACAACAGGAGCAAACTCAAATTCAGTTTTGCAAACCAGATTGCAGCAGAGCAATTGTCACAGGAACAAGGAACACTGCTTGCAAAGGTTGTGGTAACTTTCTCAAAAGAGCACCTGCCATGAAAACAGCCTCTCATCTAACATGACAAGGACACAAAAAAGAAAGTAAAAGAAAAAATAGTACCACATGGGAATGAGCTAAAAACACAGCTAGTGGCTGGGGAAAGAGCAGAAAGGATGTCTTAAGCAGACATGCTTTGCCTCCACCACCAAAGCAGTCTGGCTTTTTATATTAACCTCTCCCTCCAGTTGCTTTCCAGCAGCACTGAGTCAGTCCACAGCCAGGATCCGTAAGACACTTGTTACCCTTTGTGGTATTACCTGTTTTCACTTCTTTTCAAGCCTTACCACCAAGACGTCGTTCCCACACTCTTTCCCTGAGGTGGGTACATATTTTTCTTTCTACAGAGTGGCTCTGCAAGCTTTTCCTTCAGTCTCTAGTCCCACAGACAAGATCCACATAGTAAGGACAGAGTTGTGCCTGTAGCAAGGGAGCCAGAAGGACTACCAGAAAGCACCCAGCCCAAGCCTCCACATCTGCTTACTCTTCTGCTCTGAACCCACACATTGAACACAGGCACCATGGCTCTGCCAGTCTCTACCTTCCATGAGATGTAAAACCTAAAGCCTGTCTAAATGACTGCTGAAGATCAGTTTCCTCAATGCTCCTTTCCTTCCTGATATTCAAGAGCTGAGGCAGTATCCCACTATACTCTACCTCCTTCCCAGAAGATGCCATTCTTCCAGCACAGTGCCACCCAAGTCAAGTGCAATCCTCCTTCCTGTTGACCCTCACATGTATTGGACCAGAGCAGTTATGTTAACTAAGCGGTACATTCCTCCCTGCCTATGCTAGAACTGGGTTGTAGCTGGTACAATCCAGGAAAGTAGGAATATTCAGCCTGAATGTAATAGCTGTAAAGGTATCTTTAAAGAGCACTTTGATCTTCACATTTTAATGCTTTAACCATTTGTGATGGGTTGACCCTTGGCTGGGAGCCAACCCCACACAACTACTCTCTCACTGCCACCCCTTACCAGAGATGAGAGAGAGAATTAAAGGGATGAAAGAAAAAAAAAAGACTCGTAGGTTGAAATAAGAACAATTTAATAACTAAACTACAATAATACTGAAAACACAGTATATACAAATATACAAATGAGTGACACACAGCAATACGGCTCACCACATGATGACCAAGGCTCGGCCCGTTGCCAGCTAACGACCCCAGAGGAGGGATAGTCCTGAAACCACATTCCTGGAAAGGAGATAAGAGCCTGAGCATCCCAGACGGAGAGCCAATCTAGGGAGGAAGAAGGCCCTGGAAGAGGGACCACCCTGAGAGAGCTGACCCAGAACAAGAAGGGATCCAGGACAAGAAGGGACAAGATTCCCAAGGACCCTCACTCATATACTGGACGTGATATGCATGACATGGAATAGACTATTGGCCACTTTGGGTCTCAATTCCAAACCTAAGACCAAATCTCAGGCTAGCAATTGGGCTGTGCTCCCTCATAACTTCCCCCTGCACCTGCAGGCACTGGCCCAGCAGAGAAATTGAAACAACCTCGAATGTCCTGGCAACAACTATAAACATCAATTTTATCAGCTTTCTTCTTAGCACAAATCCAAAACACAGCCTCTTACTAGCTCTTATGAAGAAAGTTATCTCTGACTCAGCTGAACCCAGGACATTCTCCACCCCTTATTCCATACCATTCACGTCATGCTCAGATCCCACTATTTTCCCTTAATCTATGGACCACCCCTCCAAAACTGAGTTCATTCAGTCCATGACTTTGGGCTCCATCTGTCACGACAGTCTTTCAAGGCAGGAAAAATGATACAGAGTTCATTCAGTCAGTAGTGTGTGATGTTGGACACAGCAGATGGATGCTGTATGGTCTCTGTGGCACACTGCATCTGTAACTTACACATCTGGTGTACCCAGCACAGTCTATGTCCACAGTCTACAGGTTGAGGGTGTCAATCTCAAGGAAGTTGCTGGACATCAGTTCTGGTTCCATCAAACCTAGGTGATTCTTAATAGAATATCATCAGTATAATAAATAACAATCATAGCAATGATAATATGCAATGGCAGGGTTATGCAGAAAGTAACATAATACAGCTAAATTGATCAGCCCTTTTCACCCTTGAGGTACACATCAGACCTCTTCATCCATTATGCATCACTCACCAAGTGCACCCAAGTCCCTGAGCAAAAGCAGTCCCATAAATGGGTTTACCTTTACCCTGCTCTTCACTTCTATCTGCCAATGCTGCTTCTTTGTGGCTCTGGTAAAAGTATACAGGCATCAGGAAGATAATCTGTAATCAGGGCCCTAAATTTTAATATCATCATTAATGACAGGTCCCATCCTTCACCTATAGAGCTATGCAAAAGCCTCTAAAACACGTATTAAAGAAAGAACTTCTCATTCTTCCAGACAGGAGAAATGAGAAGGTAGAGCTACAATTAGAGAACAAGTAACCTACCACGAGTGTCACCTTTTCCCTCACACCACATTTAAGCAGAACCACCTGTTCTCTTCTCCTCAGTTACATCATATACTTTCTCATTTTCTTTTTCCACTCATTCATCCCCTTATAACACACTCAGGAAAATAAATTTCTATTTAATAGCTTTTATCAAATCCTATTCCAACAGTGAACTCTCTAGGTAATAATGATGCAAGTTCAATGCGCATCCAGCCCAACAACCTTTAATGATACAGGCAGCCTCCTGGCTAAAACCACTCTGCAAGAACACACATAAAACAGCACACACAGTATTTTGCTTCATTTTTATCAATGCATTTCCAAGAACCAGTGTGAAAAAAAATATATATATATTAGGGAACAAATGGTCTAGCAGACCTCATGCAGAATAGGTACATGCATTTATTACTGTTTATATTTAATCATATATAGTCAAAGAAATAAGACTATCTCCTTTTTGGATAGAAGTTGTAGGAAAGGCAAAGGGCATGCATTCATGTCTCTGCAGTACTAACTTCAGTCAGTCTGATTTTCCTGGGTCTCTTCTAGAGATAGAAAGCTTTCACAGGAATCTGTACTTCAAATCTAAGTGATAATGAAGAAACTTAGTGATCTGCTTTGGATTTTCACCTAGATGACAAAATATTTAAATATCTATTTTCTATTATGCAATGCAGATGTCCAAGTATCTGTATCATTATGGGTTATGGAATTTTGTACCTTATCCTCTGCTAAAGTTTTGACATAATCCAAGTTAGACATTTTAACCAAGAGCAACCAATCTGAACGAGACATTGGGTTGGATTAAGGGTTCTCTGTCACCTAAATACATAATAAAAGTTCATAAATCTATAAAATGAAAGCCATAATTATTATCAACATCTACTTAAACACATGTCTGTATTAATACAGCTAGCACTGCATACTTTACAACGAGGCATGTGTTTGCCACTAATCAACTTCCCACTTGCCATATCAGGTATCCACAGACCAGAGATTTATTTGGCTTTACAACATTTGAAGAAAGTTTAACACTTTCATCATTCATCTTACATTTTATACTTTTATCCCTTTTGCACCTGTATGAGGTTTTTTTAAAACTGTAGACAGTCTGCAGAAAAGCATGTGTCTGTGCATATGCACAAGTGTTTGTACATACAGAGATGTACACAAATACACACAGCTCCTCTGTATGTTTGTGCAAGCATGTAATTCTACACATGCTCTGCCGTAAATATTTAAGAATGCTGTATCATCTCTTTCACAGTCTGAAACATAGCTTGGGGAAATACCCTCTTTAGCTGTTTTATGTTTCTTGCCAAGTTTTCCACTTTATCTGGATGTACAGAACTTCAAAGAGGAACTCCCCTGAACAGATTCTGCTCTTGGCATGCTATTTTGGATACAGCTATTAGTGTCATTGATTAAAGCTGTACTACCTAGGCTTTGTTTACTTGAGCTTCAGGGGCATTTCTGCAAAATTCTTTAAATTTGGTCTGCATGACAGGATCCCACTTCAACTAGTATTAGATACTATCTCTACTCAGGTTTCCACTCTTCCCAAATACCAGTAGTATTGCCGTAAAAATACCCTTATGTTCTGTAGCCTAGTTTGTTAAACTAATCAGCTAAATTCAGAATGATATCCAGTTTTCTTCTTCATAACCCATCAGTCACTGAAACCCAGCAGTCACTGAAGTTTCCTTTAAGATTTTTAACGGGACACTGCTCCTTTACAGAGTACTCATGAAAAGCATCACTATAGCTCCCTTTCCTCCTTGTCCCACTCCCTTTGCTTGTGTAGGTATCTCCTGACCACTGCAAGATATCTCCTTCTCCAGCCCCTTCCAAAATGAGCCTCACCTCTCCTCTTGCAGCCCACACTCTTCCTCTCTGGGAATAATTGCTTCCTTTGTTTCTTTTCCTTCCCTGCAAACCCACTGTCCTCTAACATTGCTCCCCCTCCTTATAAGGATGTCCCCACAGTGGGAAAATACTCCCATCACAGCCTGCCACGCAGGTGGCAATTCCCTCCTCTCATTCAAAACCAAGGCAGAGACGAAAACTCCTGTACATTAGAAGAGGCAGTCTCGTCATCTGAAAATTATGATCAGTGGTCAGAAAGTAAAAGACCGCAAACAACCAATTAAGACCCCCTATGTCTTTTATAAAATGGAAATAGTGCCCCAGGACATCCACGCAAGCCAAGCAGCTGAGTCGAGTTGTGTTTGTGAGCTTTTTTGGAGGACATTCCAATCAAAAAGATGCTAAGAGCAGACTTTTCAGAAATATTTTAGTACAAGGCAAGCTAAATGAAGTGGCCACATGATGCCAGCATTGTCTGGGAAATGTGAGAAGACTCCAGTCCCAATCTAAATGTGTGTGGATTAGTTTCTTTTTCATTCCGAACAGCTTTTTAAAATTTTCTTTAATGTGCACACATTTACCCTCCCACTTCTCATTTTGCTGCAGTCTTTTCATCCAGCTTTTTTACAGCCTGCTTAGTCCACCCCATGAAGAGCATGAAGCCTCCCTTTTCACACTTCAAGTACTACAGAGTCTCAGTAAGCCTATGCTTAACCACATTGCCACTCCCATATACTCCATAGCTTGTTTCTCCTTTCTGCTTTACACAACATGCATCAACACAAACTTTCTATATTTACATACAAGGAAGTCACACAGAATTATGCATTGCCATCTTGTTGCTTTAGATTGCTTGTAGCATAAGTCTGATCAAATGTTCAGTATGTTACTGCAGACCATTACAAATTTTATTTGGGATTGCAGGAAAGAAGAGAATAAGCATGTTTATTTCTCCAAATTAGAGTCCCTCCCCACCACTGTGCTTCTTACTTCAAAACTGCCTTTGCAAGAACATACTAAATATATTGTTGCTCCCTTCCGTGAGACCTTACATTTGTCTGCAAGATGTATACACACTTCCATAGTTCTCCCTTCAGTGTTAAATACCTTCAGAAAGAGCAAGAGAGAAGCAGTGACAAAGGAAGATCAGGACAATGTCCAGCCATGCTCAAAAGCCAAGTGGAAAATGTGATCTGCAGGCCTTTAATTCACAATACTGCAAATGCAATTGCATACACAGCGTGGCTTTTTCAATCATCAGTGTGCTTGTGTAACAACTAGCCCGGTGTTCTGCTTCACTAGCCCACTGGCTGGGTCACCACAGTCTCAGCTTCTAGAAAGCTAAATCTTTCAGCATCAGCAATTTGGTCTCCCCATGACATGAAAAATTCAGAAGAGGATGTTACATTGTGTCACTTATCAGAGGGCTTAAGGTCTTTTTTTTTTTTTTGATGAAAAAGACCAAGCACATATCTGTCTCTTACACTGACACCCAGCAGTTAAAGATTTTTCCCCCAAAACATTTTATTATCTCTGCATATGCCTACACTTTTATAAGTACAATTTGTAGGTGGAAGAGTTCTATCTTACATTAAGTCTATTTGAGATAGATTGATTGGCAGACCAGCTGCACAGCTTGCCCTACCCAAATAAAGCCTCACTCCAGGGTCTGAAGATGTCCCTCAAACTCCAGATAGAACCACACTTGTCTCACCTCTCTTCCCCCAACAAAGCCTTGCTTTGCCCACCTTCACTTCTCCCCACGGCATGCTGAAACAGAGCAGAAGTGCATCCACACTTGCTCTTTCCAGGAAGAAACACTATCAATTCGGCAATCAAAGAACAACAGCATTTCAAATGCCACATGTTTTAGAGGATTAATACACAATACCAAAGTATGGCATATCAAGTACCATCCATCTTGCACAAGGAGAAATATTTCCCCCTGAAAATCTTCAGAAGAGATTAACTGAAGTACTTTTTCAGCTGGACCTGCCATACAAACCTAGTATTCATCTCTGCTCATACCAAGCAAAATGCTTTCAATTGCTCACAACCATGCTGATCTCAGGCTTCACAGACTGGCACAACAGAAGTTGATTGCTGTGGCTTCAAACACTAGGGAATTATGTTAAAGTAGATTGCAAATGTGCATTCAAATTCCCATCACAGCAACAGGAGGATAAGCACACAGCTATATGAGATGCATTTACCTGTTTAATTTTTTCAATATGTGCCCTGGTGCCATAACAGAAGAGGCTATTGCAAAGAGGAAGGTGTTAGATAAAGATGACTAACAGCAGTCTCCAGCACTCACAATCTGTTAGCTCATCAGGCAAGCGAAAAGGTCTCCTGCCTTGGTGGAAAAGACAGATTCTCAACCCAGCTGTTTCTCATTCAGTATTGCCAACAATAATGTCCAGTTGCAATACTGATTGCCATAATACCACAACCTGTGTTTGCTACACCTTTGAAAACACAAACACCACATTATTTCAATTTCTTCAGTTAAAAACCTCTATTCTTTCTATACAGTGAGATAAGCCCATATTAGGGCAACATGATCCAGACAGAACCTTCACATATGGTCAGAGCTCTTTGGGCAGAGTCCACTCCACAAGTTGAGTATACAACAAGGTGGAAGAGCTGGGTTCAGTAATATGAGGCAGGAGAGGGTCAAGCCTGTGTACCTCACCACCAGGACCGTTTTCTAGACATCCAACTGGCACTGGTGTGGTATAGCAGCACAGCTGCTCCTACCTCTGTCAGACAGACTGGTGAGAGCCAGAGTGATGTCCATGTCCTGACAGTCACCCTACAGGCACCAGCTTGCAGCAGAGATTGAACCACAGTCCTTGGTGGCCCTGGGTGCCAAAGTTCCAGACTACATGTTGACTTCAGATTCACCTTGTGTTTTGGGAAGCCTCATCATTTCCCTCCAGCCCCATCTCTCAAAAAAAAAAAAAAACCACCAAGCTAGAATGCCTCATTTCCATAGTGCTGCAACAGGGAAATGTGCTTTCCTACAGGTGAGCTGCCTCTGCCCTGGGGGCAGATCCCACATCTCCTGGAGAGCCCCAATAGACAGTTATGGCAGAGAACCAGGCACCAAAGCCAGAGGACCTCCATGTTCCTTGGCTGCTGCTCATCATTCCTTTATACCAGAGTACACTCTTCCTCAAACATGTTTTAAAGTTAAAAATACAACTAGCACTCAATTTTAACATGCTAAATACCTTCTGCCCCAGAGGTGTATGCTGTGAAATTAGGGCACTTCCAGGCAATAATGGAAAGACAATCAGTTTGTTCACAATGCAAGAATCCGTCATGACTTCATTCATTTCACTACAAATAAAGAATCTCTGCTATTTGATTTACCTAGACACTCTTGGTTAAAGATTTAGAGTGTTTGAAACTACTTCAGCTTTTAAGAAAACTCTTATAAATGCTGTCAGAGGGAGGAGAATGGGTGTTCAAGCAGTCTAGATGACCCTGTTCCACATAATAAATCTGAAACAGGGACATAATTGAAGTGTCTGAACAGTATTACAATCACTTGGAACTCATTGTCTAGCACTCTGTAACACATAAAGGAAGTTTCCAGTTAAGAAGAAGAAAAAAAAAAGAAGAGGTTTTGCATCAGAAGTTGCATCAGTGTATAAATCATAATATACGAGTGTCAGCATCTACCTTTTATTCAAGCAATGAAGAGAGCAGAGAGCCTATCTTAATGTGAACATCTTTGAAAAGTTGTATTGCTTTTATCAGGAAAAAAAAGCAAATTTTATTAAAAGTCACAATACAAAAGAGTCACTCCCATTCTCTGCAGGAACTGAAATTCAGTTACACCTTATGATAAGAATCATTGGTTATTCTAAAAATCCCAGAAATGCAAAGTAAGTAGTACAAGAAATTTCAGGTAATTTTTTTGTTCATAGTACTTACTAACCTCAACTGTTAAAGCAGATATAGCTCTGCACCTCTGCTTTTCTTATCATTCACCAATCTGCTCCTTGAAAAAGGAGCTAAATGCAGGATTTCCAGTCTTCACTGGACGATGGATAAAACTTGACTAGCTGAAGAAATCCTGATCTTCAGTACTGAGGGTGTCCCTTTTACTTCAAGAGGAAATTGGGGAAAATATCAAAACTTTCAGTTTACAACTGAGATTTTTCTCATCTATAAAACTGGATTATTTCAAATATTCATATCTGGGCTACATTATGACTTTCAACAGCACTGAAATGGAGAACACTTGAAATGGAATTGAAGTGTTTTTCTAACAATTATTCTGGTCCAGATAGATACATATTTTTCTGCTTAAGATTATGACAAGTGTCTGTTATCTATTACACATAAGCATTTACTAAATGTGTATGCTTTTATACAGCCATGTGTCAGTGATGTTTTGTGAACAAGTGTTCATAGCCAGTTACGTTGGCACTGGAAGAGAGTTAAGTGTCCCTTACCATGCCATGGTATTGCTTTTCAGTTTCCTGGCAAAGATGCCTGATAAAATGGCATCTGCCAAAGCAGCTTTGCAGAGTATTTGGAAACTACTTTGCTTTCATAAGGGACTTGGAAAATCTTTACTACTAAGGCCAGAGGACTGTAGATATATCTGTTTGGGTTCCTGTGCGAGTTCATGTCAGCATTCATTTAGCTTACAGGGCGTCAGGAGCTGGGACCATATTTTGTTTGTACATCACTTAGCACAGTGAGGTCCCAGATCCATAGTGCAGAGCAGTAGCAATGTCTAAGAGCAGGGGTTTCCACTTTATCCTGCCCAAAGCCCATCTGGGAGGCACTGTGCATCATCTGCAAAGCAGCCACTTGTGCAGACAGTGCCCACCCTGTACCAGAGCCAGGAGCTGAGCCTCCTCTGTCACAGCCAGCCCTGCTCTAAGGGTGAGGGAGAAGGGAAGTGGGAAACATTGCATTGCTCATAGAGGTTGTTTGCTGTTTAAAACCTTGACTCATGGGGAGTTCCCTCTGAATGCAGAGAAGAGAGTAAAACCACATGACCATAAGATCATAAATACCCTTAATAAGTATACAACAGAAGTTCCTGAATGACTTTCAGGAAGTCAAGTTACTGTGGACAACCCCTTACAAGAATAGTGGTGACCAGAAACACACACACTTGCCTCACTCTTCCTTCCACCAGGGTGCCCATTTATATGGCTGCTCTTGGAGACAGGACAGGGTCCAGAGAAGCCAGTACAGCTGTTCAGGTACGCTCATAACAGCATTGATGGAGATACTTGCCCAGAAGAATTTCCAATCCTCATCTTCAAGTGAGCTCCCTATGGCCAAATTGCATACAACACATGGACAGGGGAGGTTTAAACAGGTACAGCTGCAGTTACATGAGGATCCACATTTAAAAGGGCTCTCCATCTCTCCCAGATATATCCAGGCCACAATGTACCACCTCAATTTCTACCCCCTCACCACATGCTGGATAGCACCACCATTCACACAGCATATCTCCTGCTTTGCCTAGAGCTACCTGGACTGACAAGCTCATCTGCCACTGAGAAAGGTGTTTTTTTCACTCCAGAACTAAAATCCAATAATATTCTAATCATGGTTGAACAAGCACACATTGATTTGTCTTCTTAGGTCCATCAGCATCTTCATCCAGCACTGAAGTGTCTTGCATGTCATGTGTCAACACAGGGAATGTGTCTGTTCAGGCATTAATATGTTGACACTGTTCAAGTCAATTAAGAGGCAGTATTGATTATTCTTGCCAGAATCAATTCTTTTGATTGGCAGTAAATCCAATTAGTTTCAAATCGTGACTTGAAAACCCTGAAGCATGACCCACTTATTTCAGGCTCAGTTAGAATTTGTTTCTATCATTTACAAGATGTAATTGTCACCGTTTTTTGTGGCTGTGCTGTCTGCTGTGCCCATGTTGTCAGAGTTGCTGTCCAAGGGCCCCAAAAAGGAGCAAGATGCCCTGGGGCTGTACTAACACAGTATCAGATACGCACACCACTTGCTCATACACCCTCCTACCCACTAGCCAGGCAGCAGGCAAGCTGACCAGTCTCAGAAACTGAGACAACCAATAAATACTTTGTTCATAGTCAATAGCAGTGGAGTAGCCCAGGTGATGCAAGAAGGATGACACACCAAACTGTAATAATTTTATGTGGGCACAAAGTGTTTATTTCTAGTAATAGCCCTGTCACTACTTGGCTAGGAACAGCACAAAGAGACCCCTGAGCCAAGACAGCCTCAGGCATCCAAAAGGCTCATGCCTGGCTGGAATGTGAAAGCCATCCAGCCTCATGCGTGCAGACCCACACCCCAGCAATGCCTTGCTGATGCAATAACATTGCCTCCAGGGCCAGTACCAACTCATGCAAAGCCAGCCAAGGCATCTCTGCACATATGGCCCCATCATGCCTGTAACTTTGCAAGCCTTGTCCTGCATTAGATGTATGCCACAGAAATTCATGAACTATCATCTCTCTCTGAAGGATATGGTCATGGATAAGCCTACAATATTTAAGTGACAGGAGGGCCTCCAAACCATCATCGATGAACCTTTTCTTAAGAAGTTCATTGGTGCCTGTTGGAACAGCAGACACCTGAGAATCCTCCACTAAGTAGACAACAGGGAGGCAGCTACACAGCACAGCACCAGGTGGATGAAAAGCTGGACATGAGCTGGCAATATGCACTTGCAGCCCTGAAAGCCTGGGCGGCATTAAAAGAAATGTGACCAGCAGGTCAAGGGAGGTGATTCTGCCTCTCTCCTCCACTCTCATGAGACCCCACCTGGAGTACCGCATCCAGCTCTGGAATCCTCAGCACAGGAAGGACACGGACCTGTTGGAGTGAGTCCAGAGGATGATGAGAGGGCTGGAACATCTCTTCTGTGAGTACAGGCTGAGAGTTGGAACTGTTTGGGCTGGAGAAGAATAGGCTCCAGGGAGGCCTTATAGCAGCCTTCCAGTACTTAAAAGGGGCCTACAGGAGGAATGGGGAGGCACTCTGTATCAGGGAGTGTAGTAACAGGACAAGGGGTAACAGTTTTAAGCTGAAAGAGTAGATTTAGATTAGATATTAGGAAGACATTTTATCCTGTGAGGGTGGTGAGACACTGGAACAGGTTGCCCAGGGAAGCTGTGGATGCCCCATCCCTGGAGGTGTTCAAGGCCAGGCTGGATGAGGCTTTGAGCAACCTGGTCTAGTGGAGGGTGTCCCTGCCCATGGCAGGGGGGTTGGAACCCAATGATCTTTAAGGTCTCTTTCAAGCCAAACCATTCTATGATTCTATGACCTTTGTAAAAGGGCCTGCTCCTTGTGGACAGCAAGGAGGAAGCACAAGTGCTGATTTGGTCAGCAAAAAGAAAGATATTCATCACTGCTTGGTCAAAGCTAGAATTTTTTTTTTTGTAATAGTGGGAACATAAAATGTATCATAAAAATGTACTTTCTCTAATCCAATATACGCACTAGCTTCATGCATGAAATCAGTAAACTATATAAATATTTTTGAGTTTACTTACGAAGGAAACAAGTGGTCCTGCATTGAACCCAGAATTTCCCAGTAGGGCTGTCACATTATCTTTTGGAATCACTGCTTCAGTTGACATCTTTTTAGCTGAGGACCAAGTAATCAAAAATAACAGTCTAGAAATTTTCTCTACCAGTGAGTGGAGCTCTTTCTACGTAACTAAAGCCAAAGCAGTCTCCAGCTGGTGCTTGAACCAAGAGAATAACTCATTCCTCTTCTGTGACAAGTGTTTATTTTGCCCCTCCCCTTTTATTATCTGTTCTGAGAAATATCAAAGCCTTTATTACAGAAAATTTTTAGCTTTTTTTGAAAGGATTAAATGAAAAACAGTTCTCAAGAACAGCAATCCTTTCTTGCTAGTTTTATTGGTATGAGTTGGTTTACATCAGTCTCCAAAACAAGGAATTGTGATACTCTCTGCAAGTGCTACATAGCAACTGCGTTTGGTATCTGCAGAAGGCTGAATTCTGACAAGCTTGCATGCTTTCACACCAAGATGGAATGGACAATGTGTCTACACATGCAGCCCACACAAAGGTGAAATGATACCATGGTTTTAAACATCTGTTTTAGAGACATTCCCCACAAGGTGAAGTGTTGCCTCAAATGTGGCGGTTAAGCAAAGCAAAGCAAAGCTCCTTTACCCATGTAAAGGACTATCTAAAACACCAAAGGCCCAGATGAACCCCTCTCCGTTAGTGACATAGCAGTTCATTTCCACCCCAGCAGAGGAGAGAGCTCCAAGCACTTCCACCCCTGTTTCCCTTTCCTCTCAGCCCCATTCCAGATTTTGTGCAAAGGCCCACACCCCAACAAAGCACAGGTCAAGAGCACTTCACAAGTGATCACCCAATCTTTGCAACCCTATGAAAGTAGCCACATATTACAGCTCAAAATCTGGGAGCACAAGTTCCCTAACGCCAAGAAATTACATTTAAAAATGCACACAGACACACTGAATGTTAAAGTCTTCAAAAGAATCCCAGTCAGGGAAAGCAATCGCTGCAACTCTATCACAAATAAAAATGCTACAAATCACAACAGATCTGATAATTCAAAAATAAGCCCATGAACAAGACTTTAATTTCTCCTAAATCTTTCCATAATGATACTTTGGCATCAGATCTTTTGATAAATACTTAGAGGGCACAGAAGGGTGTTAATTTTGTTTTTTAAAAAAGATGCTGTTGAAGAAAGAGCACAATTAGGCTACAGTTCCCCTGCCCACACAGTGGAAAAAATCAGTAATGCTATACCTGTATGGCATCTTAGGTCAAAAGAGATCTACTTGTCGTTAAGCAACATGAATAAATAAGTCATCATCTGTTTAAAGAGAAATAGGAACAGAAGAGCATTTGTATTGTAGTCAACAAGTGGAGTCAAGACAACTTTAAGCTTTGCTCAAGGAAAGAGGTTAAACACTCTTTACCTTCTGAAGAGCTGATAAGAGTTACGGCTTTCTTGCCTAGTTGCAGAAGACAGACAATCTGACACAAGTCAGGCAAATCTTCACTCTGCTGTGAGTCTGGATAACCTGTACTTCCCTCTCACATCGTCTCTCAGCCCCTCCACTGATGTTTCATATCTGTCACCTGTTGTAAGCAGATTGCCAGGAGAACAGCTCCTTTTGAACAAGATGAAACAGCACACAGCAATAACACATGAGATAAAGCAATGCTTCCTCTGACAAAGAGGGCACTCTTGACAGCCTATGTTATTTTTTGGTAGAAGACTTCAAAATATGCTTAAGCATCAGTATGTCCATTAAGCTGTTACTTCAGAGCACAGGGCTTTGAATTGCTTCTCTGACATTATGACAAGGAGGACGCATGGATAAACCCATAAACTCAAAGTGGTTAGGAACTAACCAGTGGAGAAATGAGGTCTCAGGGTTTGTTTCGTTGGTCAGTTAAAGAGATAGACTGGGGGGCAGGGCTTACTGAAGCAAATTGAGAGTTACATCCATACTTTTTTAGCTATTACTGAAAATCAGAAAAAGTTTCTGATCCTTTGGGCATCATAAAGTGTTACATGCAGCCTCTTCAGATTGCTTTAGAGCTCCAAACAGTAGAGAGGATTTGCTTGGACATTACAAGAAACAGGTAACTCCACCTCCATAGTCCATCTCTGATGGATCTGGAATAAATAAAAGGGGGTGTAGACAAAATGAGCATTACTGAGCAGATATGACAGGAGTGAGGCAGCACTTCCCAGGGATTGCCAGCTTCCTGCCCCCAGGCAGCCCTGGCAGCAATTCCCTTGCAGCCCCCACAGAGCTCACTTTGGGGGGTCCTGTCACGCACCCTGAGCTCACCAGCCTCCTCCTCAGCCTCTTGCATTTGCTTCATCAGACTCCTGTAGCTCCCAGCCACTTATTACTTAGATAATTAAATATTATTACGTTTAATTAATAAGTTCCCTCAGAAAACACATGCATATGCACAGGCTTTCTCCTGCAGCCCTGTACAGGTCAATAGATTACTGACCTGGACTGTTTTGACTTTCAAAACTTGCCACCTGATGGGCTGTTCCTGGCAGGGCAGGAGTCTGCAGCAGTTACCGGAATCCATGTCAGCAAAGCAATTACTTAACTCTGCACCACTCACACCCCTGGCTGGCTGCCTCTGAGGATCCTCCCTTCGCATGCCCGCCAACAATACAAACAAAAAAAAAAAAAAAAAAAAAAGGAGGCATGAAAAGGAAAAATAAAGAAAAACCCACAAGGCAGCAAGCAAGAAAGCTTTGTGAGTATGACAACAAAGTAAACACAAGTGGGAAAGTTTTTTTAGAGTAATTGACAGCTGGGTAGATATAAAAGGATAGAGCATGAGAGAAATTCTTGAATTGGAGGCACTGTTTCTCACTAAAGAACGTCAACATGGGTTTTGAAGGGTTTTGAACTCTCCTTCTGCCCAGGGACCCTACTGTAACCAGATCAAAACTGGTACAGAGATGTCAAAGCCATGATTCAGAAATACTAGTTTTGAAGTTCTTGGCTCAGACACTGGTTTCCTGCGTGACCTTGGGCAAGTCATTTAGTCAGTGCTGCACTTCAGCTTCTAATCCATAAAGCAAAGACAATGCCTTACAGGCAAGTCATTAGGTTATTAGGGACTGTAAATAGCCGTGATGATGGGAGCCAGAGAGTCGATCAGGGAGATAGGGAGATCCACCTTCTGCAGGATCCTGATCTCTTGGGGATTCTGGCTGAAGTAAAACCTCCCACAAGTAAAATGGCCACTGCTTAATTAGCACTGGTTTCTAGTGATGTTTCAGCCTCTCATACCAAGAGAGAATTTATTGTTGAAATACAGTTAAAACAGAATAATATGGGTTGTGGGTTCCTCCCCACACAAAAGAAGTCTTCAGCTGCTGGGGAAAGAAAAGACCAGCTCTTTGGTCTTCACTTTCCCAACTCCACACTCACTTTTCATACCTGACTCTCCCTCTCCATTCCTTCTCCTGCTAGAAATATAAACATCCATAATGCCCTGATTATAAAGGGTGGTTAAACATTAAAGTCTGAAGACTAGTAGGAAAGCAGATGCTCTCCGAGACATTTTCAGGTTTAATCTTCTGTTCAAACCACACAGCATTGTTTCCAAAAAAAAAAAAAAAAAAAAAAAAAGGCAAGCACAGAGAAGTGGCCATCCCTGCAAGTCTCCTGGGTGTTTCCCATGAGAGTCCCCACCTTGCCCAGCAGCCCCTGGGCCCTCCAGAATACTTCACAGTCAGTTCAGCACAGCTGTGGCACCACAACCCTCACGGAAACCTGGGTCTCAGTCACAAAGGGCACTGCATTTCAGGAAGAGGCATAAAGTCTCCCTAGGGATGTGGCTGATTGGCACCCCAACTGCAGGGCTGCCCTTCAGCCCCCAGCCAGCCCCTGCTCCCAGCACGGAGGGTAAACTCTAGCAGAGCTGGGTCCTCTCTAGCACAAAGGAGGCATCCTCTGTATATTATTAAAACTGAGAACTATTTTTTTTTCAACAAACTGTTTTGTTGAACAACTTTTCTGACCTGCTCCAGCCAGGAACAGTCTCTACTGATTTGTAGATGCTGAGTTCTCAGCTTCTTTTTTGGCTGTACGTACTGTATGATTATTCAGTGGGCAGGCTTATAATTGGCAAGGATGTTTTATCGAAAGACCTATGATACGTGAAGTCATAAATTGGGAAGAATCTGGTAACTAGTCATTAATTAATAACTCACTCAATTGCAAATTTTTGACCTTTACCCCCTTGAGCTGGAACCCTAAAAATAATCATGTTTGCTTTCTCTATTTTTGTTAGTTTTAGAAAGCATTCCAACTTGTGCTATTTGTTCTAAAAAAAAAAAGTAAAAAGAAAGTGAGAGGACTCCAAGGCTGCAATCTACAACACACAACATGCTGTGCTGACACAGCATCCCACTTGGGAACAAAACCTGCTGCAAGTTACAGGATCACAACTAATTTAACATCACTACCTCGATGATGGTGTTGATTGAGGCAAGAAAACATTACAGCCAAGTTATAGAAAACATGTATTTATGTCAGAAGGGATAGCTGAATAAATATACCTTTCAGATTTTGAAACCTCAGCCTTCACTTGACTTTAAATCACTGATCAGTCAACTGCAGAGCAGGAAGAAAACCCACAGTGGCATTTCACACTACCACTTTGAAAGCTTAGTAACAAATCAGGCTAACACTGGAATAATTTTGGAAGGTATCACCAGAAAGACAAGCACAGCATGTGAATCACTTGTTTTTTCAAGAGAGCTTCCACTAACATATGTTGTTTGTATTACTGTTCTGCTTAGCAGAGCTTATCACAAACCACAATATAGTTGTCTTTTCAATTTCCCTATCCCCTTTGACAGCATAGCTTAAATTCTTAAACCAAGTTTTTGGGAGCAGATAATGTTTTTGCTCCTCTCCTGAATGTATCTTAGAGCTACACAAGATATAGGAGCCAAGTACATGCTTTCTGAGAAGGAGCTCCCTCTAACTGGACTCTCGGGAAAACCTAAAAGTCCACAGGTCGTTTTTGAAAATGGTCCAGCTGTACAGCATTGCCTTATTTTGGAGCCCAGAATATTCTGCATGTCTTTTCAGGGTCTTTCATTCCAAGTCAGGAAAAATGAAAATTTAAACAGAAACCCAGAGACTTTGGCTTGGTGCATTCCTACAGTGTTCATCAGTGAGGAGGGGAGGAGTGCAAGAATTGAAACCATGGCCAAGCGGGAGGTGTTGCAACAACAAGCGTGTTCATTTCAGTGCCCCAGGCTTGCCTTCACTCCCAAACAGCTCCTGTACACACCACAGCGACTCCTTCACGAGTATCGGTCAGGGGTGGTGCAGCCAACTCTCAGTCTGGGCTCCATGAAGAGGTGAGGAAGGAGGAAGAACAAGTACCAAAGGGGACCAAGGGGCTCCCAGAGGAGCAGACACCATGCTCATGTTGACACCTCTGTCAGGAGCCTGGCATGGGGGAAACCTTCCTTACAGTACTGTCAGAAAGAACAAATGCACCTTGCATTAAAGCCCTCTGTCCGCACTGCTGGGCCAGAGTGTACATGCGTATGCAGACCCTTCTGCCAGTGCACTGTTACTCCCAAGAGGGACTTCAACAGGAGACCTGTGATTCATAACCCTCCTCCTCCCCTCTATGACAGTGTTATCCCACCCTTGCAGGTCAGTGCCTGACATGGCCAGGATTATGCACTGCTACCTGCAGTCGCACGTTAAGAAAGCAAGAGACTTTCTCCTCCTGCCCCCATCTTCAGATCACAGACAAGTAAAAAGAGCCAAGTATGTGTCAGCAATAAATGGAGGTGATTAGGAATAGCATACCACAGGCAAGTGCAGAGTAACCCTTCAAAGACATGGGAACACCTCAGCAATTTAAACAAGATGCTAAACACAAGGGTGATTTCTCCAGAAACAGAAAACACAGGCAAAAAACCCTTAACACTTCTGCTACTTGCTGTTATATCTTTGTTTGGATTTTAGGCTGAGATCATATTCATAGGATAATGTAGAAAGCCTCAGGCAAGCAAACAACAGCAGGAGAGTTTACACTGGAAAAGGGAGAAAGAGCACCTGGGTGAGGGGAAGGAACGGTCACCTTTGTAAGCACAGGCACCAAAAATTGTTCTCATAAGCTACAGCAAGTCTTGCATAGCCGGGCTACATGCCTTTGATGAGAGACAAGGTAACAGAAATCCAAATCGATCCCCTTCAGCTCACAAGAGAAGCACAGAACTTCCTCATAACTGCAGCCAAGCTGCACTCAGCAAACAGGTTTATCTTACACAGACGTTCAGTGCCTAGACCTGGAAGATTTATTTGCAGATCTACAGACCTAACAAGTCTGCAGAGCAAAGGGTTTTAGACATTCAGTCCCATTTTTTCTCCTGTTCCTAAGTTAACAGGCTGACTAGCTCAACTGATTATCTTGAACCACAACTTACAAAAATGCTTTGTCTTCCCTAGGCTCCTACCAACTGTTAGCTAAAGCATATTAAGAGTACCCCTTTTTTATAACAAACACAAGGCCCAGGCTCCAAACACCTCTTAAAGCAGGACTTTTTGTCAGAAGGAAATAAAACCATATGCCCAGTGACAAGTTATCTCTGTTCATAGCTACTACTAGTTCAATAGGTACAGACAAGCAGTTGAGGCAGCTCAAATTAATTAGCAAATATTCCTTTAGAAGCAACACTGATAAATTCATTTCCCTCTTCATGGATAGCTTAGAAAAAATAAGGGTATTATTATTTATAAACTGCAGTTGACTCAAATGATTCACAAAAACACAGGAAAAATAAAACAAAACCTAACTGAATTATTGCACATATCATCAGCATGGCATCAGTGCAAGAAAAGGCACTTTCTTCTTGAAGAACACTTGCAGAAATGAGAAATAACCATACCTTTTGAGTTCATTGCTTTTGTTGCCATCTATTCTTGGAGCCAAGAGAACCACCATACAAGCACCCTCTTGGCTATAGACTTTGGGGACAGGTCCCATCACAGCTATCTGTCTCTGTTCTACTCCTCAAGACAAGAGAGCAAAAACAAAACAACCTCTTTCTAGGCCTTTTATATACCAAAGGAGGCACCTCATAGCCCACTTAACTCTTCTTCATAGGTGATTCTCCTTTCTGCAGCACATTCATGCAAATACCCCCAGACTCTTTCAGTCTCCTCAACCCCACTGCTCCCTCCCCCTCCTGATGAAGCCCAGCTGGTCCACTTGGCATCCTTCACCCCACTTTATTTAAAGAAGCAGCAAAGTTTACTGGTGACTTCCTAGCAAATGAAAATAATGGTAGAAAGAGAACCTGGAAATGCTCAGTCCTCCAGAAACATCTCATGCTATTAAAGATGGCACCATTTTGTGTCAGCTGGAGGTGGGTCAGTCTCCACAAGCTGTACTATGTTTTGCTGGAGTCAACAAAACCAGGCTCATTGAGTTCAGTGGACACAGAATCCAGCTGCAAGAGAGTATTACCAAAAGTTAGCCTGCTTCTTGACACATACCATTGTCATCCAAACAGCACAAGCTCTCCGGACCATGATTAACTGTCATTTCTGCCTTCTTCCACCTCTGGAGCTTTGAATTAATATTCAGAGTAATTAGGATGGCTTGGGAAAGAGAAATCTGCTAGCAGTGATGTGTACCCACAAATGCACATGCCCGTGCATACACGTATCATGAACTGACAGGGCTTAGCATCATAATGACAAATATTGAGACAATCAGCTATGACAAAGCAGTTTTTCGTATCTTCCTTAAAAAACAAACAGAGCTTTCAGGCACTGCGTGTCATATCAGAGGTAGAAAACAAAAGTATTCATGACTAAAGTTCGTGTCCACTAACTGGAAAGCATTAATAGCCAGACACACCTGAAAACTGGGCTGGAGAATAAGACATGTAAAAAATTACCCACAGGTTCTGGTAAACCTCTGGCAAATATCAAAGGTCTCATGATTTTTACTATTTTTCTTAACACTGCCAAGTATCATGCAATTAAAACAATCTGGACTCTCATTATAATGAAATTAACTTCCCGGAGCTCAGAAGTGCTTCAAAGCGGGTATCTTTTAAGAATTAAAATCAAAGGCAAGTAAAGCCTAAGTGTGTAAAAACATATATGTTCAAATCAGTCTCTAAGTTTTAGAAGCTCAGCTACTAATTTGTATGTGTGTCTCTGTGTGGTGGTGGTGCTAGAAACACTGGATTGTGATACTGTTGTGGGATAAACACTCATCACTGAAAAGGCCCAGAGCTAAACACAGACATGAATGAGAAAGGGTAGATAACCCTGACAAACACTGAGGACTAAAATAATTTACAAATACAGAGTTTGTTTTTCAAGCCCATAAGAATTGCCCAGTTGCAAGAAAACTGCCCCAAGAAGCCTAATTCTGAGAGGCCAGGTGTGCTCCCACACTACTGCTTGGACACCCTAGGTGTGGGTAGAGGAACACTAGAAAAAATAATCAAGCCCACAATATAACTGGTTGTTTAGGAGCTGTGAATCAGCCAGCATGAAAACTGATATTAATCAGTACATGCACAGGAAGGAGCACAAGCCCTAGCACAGGACAACTAAATCCACTCTTTAATCTTAGGTTTGATGCTCTTAACTGCTCACACTTGCCCAAATACTAAAAAGCTCTGATATTAGCTGGAGCAAGCCATCATGTGCAAGCATTTTCCAGTATTCCTTCTCACATAAGATCCATTCACTTTTCTAAACTTCAGCCACATGGTCAGCAGGAGCAGGACATCTGCCCACACTGCCTCTTTCCTCTCAGCAGAGTGAATCACTGGTGGTATTAAAGCCAAAGGCTCCCCGGCCACTTCCAGATGGCAGCGTGGCATGCCCTGTGTGCCATGCAGGCAGGTTCTCTGCTGCACACCCCGGTCCCCACATCAGCTCCTCACCACCAAGCTCTTGGCACACCTCCCCTCGCACAGCCCAGCCAGTGAAACCCTGAAACTGGGGGAAGGTCTGGGAGCAGGGAAGCAGATGCACACAGTGGCAATTTGACAAAAAGCCAAGGGCGCTTTGATTTTGCTTCTAGTACGAATTTCTTCAGTTCAGTTCAATAACTGATACAGTCATTAAAATCATAGAAGTGGAAACTCCCTCTTGGGTCATTTTGTCCACTTGCCTGGAAGCCAGCACAGAGAAGGGGAGTAACTGCCTATCTAACAGTTGTTGTATGGCCCTCAGATATTGATTTATTTACATTATTTACTTTTTTTTAAAATAAAAGTTCAAGGAGAACCAAACAACCAACATGCAATGCCAAATTGGCACTGTTAATACTGTTCTCTACTCGTTTTTCCAGTGTTTAGTGGAAATCCAGATGAAAAGGAGCTCTTCCCCAGGGACCTCGCTATCCAGGCTGCCTGCAGCTGCCTCATACTCTAAGATTTCCTTCAAGCATTTCAACAGTTGCACACTCATTTGCTTCACAATGGTAATAATTTACCAACAAACCATTACTTCAGTAGACACCTTCCTAAACTAAAATTTTGGGTTGTGAGGTGGCAGGGGTTACTTGTCTTTGTATATAACCTTCTAGGCTCCCCCAAGCACCTCTGAGCTCTGTGTTTCATGTCAATACACAGAGCTGCTGCCATCAGTAGCTTTTCATTATCTGGACCTGTGGAAATGGAATAACTCAGGTAAGGCAGAAATATAGATAATGCAACACCTAAAAACATTAAGCTTAGAACGGTAACCTACCTTTTCAAAAAAAAAAAAAAGAAAAAAAAATTGGGTATACAGAACTCAGTCATATTTATGCCTGGGAGACTTCAGCTGGGAGAGCGTCAGCAATAGTGTTGATCAAGCTGCTCCATGCAGGCAAGGTGGGCACCCCTGGGATTTTGGGACACCCAGAGGATCTGGTAGATGAGCTACAACTGCCCATGCCCCCCCCCCCTCCCCCCCCCCACTGCATCACCAGATGTCAGAAAACCCACAGCAGATTCACAAACTTACCACATTTTGGGGAGTCAACAGCAACATACCCTGTTCTTGCTCCAGAAGGCAACTGCAGATGAGAAGTATATTAGGGTGGAAGTTTGCATCCACCACCCAATTGACCTGAAGCAAAGACAGCCAACACTATTTGGGGCAGCTGCAGCAAAGACACAATGTGGGAGTGCAGCACTTCTCCCTGGTAAGACTGCTGGGCCCTGCTGCTGTCACCTTATCATAAAACTCATAGCACTGTCCTTAAGTCCCCCATGGTGCAACACCAGGGTCCTAGGAGAGGGCTGAAGGAGCAATGGGGCGTGCAGAGGCCACAGCACCCACAGGTGTAGGGGAGAACAGAACAAAAAGAGCACAAAGTGGGGGGAGAAAAAGACTCCACATGACCCTGGTAGGACCGGAGTGGAATTTAGTGTGCGGCTTGCTCTGCTTTTCCTGGGTTCTCAGCATGTGTACCATCAGGGACAGGGTGCAGAGGTCGGCCCTGCAGGGCACAGCTGGCTGCAGTGGGATGGAGTCTAGTTGGAGGCCTGTATCTAGTGGAGTCCCCCAAGGTTCGGTATTGGGACCTGTGCTGTTCAATATATTCATCAACGACTTGGATGAGGGAGTAGAGTGCATCCTCAGCAAGTTTGCTGATGATACGAAACTGGGAGGAGTGGCTGACACGCCAGATGGCTGTGCTTCCATCCAGCGAGACCTAGACAGGCTGGAGATTTGGGCGGGGAAAAATTTAATGCAATTTAACAAGAGCAAGTGTAGAGTCTTGCATCTGGGCAAGAATAACACCAGGTTCCAGTATAAGTTGGGTACGGAACTGTTGGAGAGTAGTGTAGGGGAGAGGGACCTGGGGGTCCTGGTGGACAGCAGGATGACCATGAGCCAGCACTGTGCCCTCGTGGCCAAGAAGGCCAATGGCATCCTGGGGTGTATCAGAAGGGGGGTGGTCAGTAGGTCAAGAGAGGTTCTCCTCCCCCTCTACTCTGCCCTGGTGAGACCGCATCTGGAATATTGTGTCCAGTTCTGGGCCCCTCAGTTCAAGAAGGACAGGGAACTGCTGGAGAGAGTCCAGCGCAGAGCCACAAAGATGATTAAGGGAATGGAGCACCTCCCTTATGAGGAAAGGCTGAGGGAGCTGGGTCTCTTTAGCTTGGAAAAGAGGAGACTGAGGGGTGACCTAATTAATGTTTATAAATATGTGAAGGGTGAGTGTCAGGAGGATGGAGCCAGGCTCTTCTCTGTGACATCCAGTGATAGGACAAGGGGCAATGGGTTCAAGCTGGAACACAGGAGGTTCCACTTGAACATGAGAACAAACTTCTTTACAGTGAGGGTGACAGAGCACTGGAACAGGCTGCCCAGAGAGGTGGTGGAGTCTCCTTCTCTGGAGACATTCAAAACCCGCCTGGATGCGTTCCTGTGTGATCTGATCTAGGTGTTCCTGCTCTGGCAGGGGGATTGGACTAGATGATCTTTCGAGGTCCCTTCCAATCCCTAACATTCTGTGATTCTGTGATTCTGTGACCTCGCACAGGGAGGTGGCAGCACGGGAATCCAGCCCCTGGGGACATCTCCCTTCCTCTTGCCCGTGGCTGTCAGGGACGCCAGCAACAAAGCACCCATCTCCTGCCTGGCAGGGTGGCCAGGGCAGCTCAGCAGGAGCAAGGTTGATTCATTGCTCCCAGCCATGACTGGAGGATGCACGGAAAACCCAGCAGGATCGCCACCCCCACATGCCTGTTTATTTTGGATGGCAGCAACCAAGGCTCAGAGTTTGTTTGGACTTCATTCCCCCACAGCGCCAACTCCCAGCACAAGGACAAGCCACGCCGCAACGGGAGGGTGTTTTCAAAGCCTCTAGCTTGCTCTCCTCTGGAATGACAACATATTTGGCCAGGCAGCAGCGCAGAGCCTTCTCCTCGGCCAAGCGCAGATGGGAAGCGGGTCTGGAGTCCAGCCCTGCCACCAGCTGCGGGCACCTGTGCCTCCCACCCACCCAGCCTGTCTGTCCTGGTGCCTGGCCTGATGCACAGAACTGGTGCTTCTTGTGCAACCCAGGGCCGGTGCCACATGTGACCCACCACCACCTTCTCCACGCACAGGGACCAGCAGGTCAGCACTGCCATGTCAGTCAGGGCTGGATTTTGGATGAGACTCCTCAGGGGGTTCCAAGACCATCCGCAGCCGGAGCTTGCTCACTCAGGGAGAGCACCGGCTGGGTTTTATGCAACACCACCTACAAGTGAACTTCAACAGGGAGCATCAGGTTTAATTATCCAGCCTGACAAATCCCACAAGGGCAATCCCAGGCTAAGAGAAAGAGAGGTGTGGGACAATTATTTTTTCCGTGTGTCTTAGTAATAAGAGGCACAATGCCCAGGGAGAGGGGTTGTGCTAGCAAGCGAAGTCTTACAAAAAAGATTTTATCATCTTGCCCTGTGGTTCAAAATACTGATGTTTTTCAAGCTCCCCTCTAGAAGTAAACTGCAGAAAGTATGTTAGTGGTCTCACGTACAGTCACAGGGCAGAAAACTGCTTCTGAACACATCCAAATTTTGAAAAAGCTTGGGATTTTATGACTCAGACCTTTTTTTTCCATCCCCTCACCTCAAAATGAATAAATACCACTTGCAGTTGCTCTGTGAGACAGTGTGTTTCCTTCAGACATCATGGATAAAATCCGCACGCTGAGAGTCTGGGAAATGCACAGGAAAGGACATCATCTTTGCTGTAACTTCACACCATTTTGGTAAATTCAGAGAAAAAATATTCTAAGCCAAACATTGTACTCGAGATCCCAATGTATGCATTCACAGCAGATTAATAAATAGATTCTGACATTTTAAAATCAGTGCCAGGAGATAGTTACAGAGACCAGAATAACAACAGCTTCTTTATAAACATCCCTGTCATGTTACCAAAATGACTTCATTGTGGTCTGGATCACTTTTGCAAAGGGAATTAAATGGATGGGAATACATTACTTTTCGTTGCTGGTAGCAATAAGTAGCAATAGAAACTCAAATATAAAATGCTCTATTGTGGTAAAGGTGGCAAATCAACAGAAAACAAAGAAAAGTCTTCTTGGTCCATTACCCTCAATTCCATTCATTTTAATTTCCAAACATAATGACACTAAAATGATGCATGATTTAGTTTTGTGGTTTGGTTTTTTGGGTTTGTTTGGGGTTTTTTTGAGATCAACCAGTCACGCAGACAAATTTTGAGCCTCTGTTTGTTTCACGGTAGGGCTGACTGAACTGTGGTCTGTACTACAGGTGGAGCAGTACACTGACAACTTACGACCTTCTTAAAAATCAAAGGCTTAACTAAAGTTTTTTGAAAGCAAAAATAAAAATCTGAGCAGACCATCCTGTGCACTGCTGATACCAGCACTTTCGTCTAAAGCCAAATGAAACTTTGGTCAAGGTTTAATAGTCATTACTGCCCTTACTCCCTCCTTCCTGTTCCATGGTCTCCCTGCTCAGATGCGGACAGTGTGCATTATCCTGGGTTTGTCCTGGATTTGCCAAATATTATGGTCATACCACAGATCACCTTCTTATGTCTATTGCCTGTGCCCTCATTAATCACCACATTGTAGACTGAGACAGCTTGAGAGGTGAAAATTTTGCACATTATTCCATTTTCCTTATCCTGGTCTTATTGATGAATTTCCTGCTGCATAATCATTACTCAGAAATACAAAGTAATAATAATCCCAGCGAAAAATATTTACAATCTTTGGGCTGTTTATAAATTTTTATTCGTGGCATACAGACAAATCATATCTCATGACCTGATTATCTCAATTGCCTGGTAATGCTTCTGTTTCCTGACTGAATGCCACTCATGTGAATAGGAGGTGTTCATAAACATGCTGTGAGACACCATCACAGGACGGTTATCCAAATATGCACTAACAAGGAAATATCTTTACAAGAGGGCAAGGCAGAGGATCCTGTAGTATGTGAGGATCTCACTGGTATCTTCTACACACCAGCATGACTGTTCACATGTGTGTGGCCAGTTCATTTTTTAAAGGTAGCAGCTGCACCCAGCATATGGTTGATGCACGTTGAAGCTGTAGCTGAGGGAAAATAGAAGGTCCTTTGCGCAACCACAGCCTTTCAAAAGCCTTTGCAGAGTGGCCAAATTGCACAAAATCCTGAAATGACCAGGAGAAACCGATGTGTGAGATGAGCATACATGTACCACAGGACAGAGAAGAGTTTAAGGAAGAAAGCAGCCAGCAAGGGGCACTGGGGCTGGGATGCCAGCGGTGCCTGTATACAGGGCAACCAAGCAGCACCGAGGCTGACAGGGTTTGTAAGATGCTGGTTCGAACAAGGCCGTGCTAGAGATATGCACTGTCATATGTGGTGCTGGCATATGTCCAAGCTTGCAGGGGAACAGCCACACAGGCAGACACCCCAGCCTCCACCCCATGCTCTCCATAAAACCCAGCAGGGGTGCGGCAAGGGGAAAGCAGCAACTTTTAACTCTCCTCTTTGCCTCCAGCCCTCGGAGAGCTGGCCCTGGCATCAGGTAACACGGTTCCACAGCCATCCTGCCTCCTCACCCTGTCCTGCCCTGCGTCATCGCCACCCTGCTCCTGCTGCCATTCCCCGTGGGCAGGACGAGATGGAAGCAGTCATCCTCCTCTGGCTCAAATCAATTAAAGGGCTATGAAGGGAGGGGGCACAGGTCTTCTTTCCTAGTTCCCCCCAGAACTAGATTTCACCACATTGGCAGCAAAAGGAGAAAAGAAAAAAGGGTCTGGGACTGAAGGCACTGTCTGAGACTCAGCCATGCTATCTGGATTCTGGCTGAGATCTTCTATTAGTTTATCAGATACTTTGGTTGTCTTTGGTTTGCCTTGTTTATCACTCTAGCCTATATATAACATTTTAACTTACATTATTCACAGGCACAGGTCTGTTCATGCCCTGGGTAAGCTCTTCGCTATTTGTGCCTCGGTGCAATAAAGTGTTTTGGTTTGTTTTCTTTGTTGGTAAAAACCATAAATGCTATCCACCCAACTATTGCAAAGGGGAAACTACAGCTTCGCAAAAGTGAGTATAAAACAAACAAATGAACCAAAATGATCCTGTCCATTGTAAGTGCACCTCTAACCCCTGAACTAGAACAGGAGGTTCCATTTAGGATTCAGTAGGGAATCTGGGCTCTGTCACCATCACCAGCATCTATCCTGAACCCAGAGCCTGTAGGGAGCCTGCCTGTCCTAAGTCCAAGCACACGGTGCTGTTCCCAGAGCCGGAGCTTGGGCACAGACTTGAGATCTGACCCAATGTTGCAGAAGGACTGAAGCCCACAGTGCCAACAACCCAGATCTCCGAAGCCCCATGCAAGTACCCACCCGCAGCCCTTCCACCCTGTCAGAATGCCAAGCTGAGGCAGAAGAAAAATGATACCATCACCTGGAAAATGCCCACTGCCCCAGACTGCTAAAGCCCCCATTTAGGCAGTTTGGCCACCATCAGCTGTTCAGATAGCGGAGTGCAGCTCCATTAGGAAAATCACATACCTGCAAGTTGAAAGCTGAAAGACCTGGGGGAAGTGCCTGAAGTCATACACAGCTCTCGGGCAGCAGGCTTTCTAAATTGCACCAGGGATGCTGATTGCCAGCATGTGGCCGTTATTCATCCTCTCACAGGAGCCCCAAATATGTCAAGTTTTGAGGGGAAAGCTTGCACAAACTGGCATGTGAGCCCTGGCCGAGGCGCCATGCTGTGAGTTTGGAAAGGCTGGGTCCAAACCCCACCCCAACAGCACAGTAATGGGGAGCATGGTGCTTCGCAGAGCCTGTGGTCCATCATCAGGTGGGTTTTCCCTGACAAAGCACATTCTCTTTTCTCACCACCTTTCCCACAGCTTGCAGGTTTACCACTGAACATGCCTCCGACAAAGCAGGGCTCTCCATTTTCCCTCTGAGATGCACCCGAAGAATATAAAAGTGGCTTGTCAGGTCACTAGATACCATCAGAACCTACAAGATCATTCACACACGTCTTTGATCCAACCTCTTCCTATCCCTTACATCAGTGTATGTCATGCAGCAAGCTTTGCTGCAGGCCAGCTGTCAGGGCTCACAAAAAGAGCAGGAGACAGGCTGCTCCAGTCATGGCTAAGCTGAAATCAGAGCCTGTCCCCTCCACCCTGCTGACACAACAGCCCACGGAGCCAACTGCTAACCCACGGCTACTACCAGAACTTCTGTTATACTTAGTTTTCTTTTTAAAGCAGATTTAAAACAGATTTTTCTTGATTAACTAGATTGCAGAGCGCATATATCTATTTACCTGGCATATAACATAACAGAGGCAAGAGGCTGGGCTGATTTAATTCCTCATCCCATGTGTACTTTAGTCCAAAAAGTGCATTGCACAATGGCTCAGTAGGAAGAAAGGTGAAAAGCTATGGCTCAAAAGACAACAAAATAAGTGTAACTTTTACCCCCACTGCCAGCCTGTGTTTGCAACAAACATAGAAAGCCCTTGACAAGGAAGTCCATGAAAAGAGAACAGAAACTAGCTTCACCTGTTAACAGCAGGAAGCAAAGAGGAAGGCAGCAAGTTTTACAGGAGTTGCAATGAACTGAAACCAAGAGCTAGTGGGTCACAACCTGGTGAGATCGGCCCCACCAGAGCAGTGCCAGAGTCGCCTTCAGCGCTGGCAGAGGATGGTTGCTGGCTCACTTGCCTTCCTCCAGATCCCTGACTGCAGAGCTGCTGGTCCAGAGGCAGCCCAGTGCTGCATGGGCACATGGGCAAACTGGCTGATTTGGTGTAAAAGCAGCCTGTGTAGGCTTTACAAGTGGGTGGGAGGCCACACTGGGATCCTGTCTCCTGTAGCAGCTCCTTGCCCGAGCCTGGGAAGCAGCCAACGAGCAGGGCACACCTGCAATCAGGTCTCCCTCCCCACACGGCGTGACTGGCGGCCCAAAAACACCCCAGGTGGAGGCAGCCCTTCTAGTTTCATACCCTTTTGAACCAGCAGGACAGGAGCTAGTAGGGCATGAAGGAACAGGAGTAAGACTTTGCTGAACAGTATTCTGTGCTTGCCAGTGCTCGCAAAGCAGCTCATTGCTTTTCACACGCAGCTCTGCTGGTTAAACCACAGCAGGCTTCACTGAGGTAGTTCCTAAATGGCTTCTCTTCCCTGCTTCAAGAGCTCAAGAAGTGTTAGTTCACACACACCCAAATCATTGCACAATGGCTGTGTTGTTTCAAAAGCAATCAAAACAGTGAAATCAATTTGATGCGATTATACGTGGAAGTTGGAAGATGAGGTGACCTGGTGATAAACAGCAGAGATAGGTCTGTGTCGAGCTGAAATCTCCACCGTGTTATTATAACCTTCACTGCAACATTCCCTTTGTGATTTAACTTCCGGATTGCAGTGTAAAGCTCCAGTAAGGGCATAAAGCAACTTAATCCTTGAACTTTTTTGGGTGAAATATCCAAGGCAAGGGGCCTGGGAAAGTGGTGGGACTGCCACTGGTGCCCAAGGGGGGCTGAAGGCAGTGCTGGCACAGGAGGCCACATTTCCCTGACAGGTGAAAGGCCACACAGTCTGAGAACTGCTGATGTGTGCTCCAGGTGGGGTGGTTCGGCTGTGCCACAGCTGCTTCTTGGAGATATGCATGGTTTTCCACCTTACTTCCACACAAAAACAGCTGAAGGAATGGTTTTGATCCTAATTTCAAATTGCAGGGGCTGAATGTAGTTCTTCTGCTAACAACAACTGCTGTAACCAGTGGTGGCTGTGGCTATAAATCGAGGCTTAGTTTTTGTTTTAACATTATCAGTTGAGCTGGGGTGTAAACTTTGCTTTTCTCCCCCTCCACCCACCGTTCCCCAGGCTGAGGCCCCCGTAATCCATTTCAGACACATTCAGAGGTGTGAATGGAGCTGTCAGTCAGCAAAGTCAAGTGAGTTATTTCTCTGGGGAAATGACTGGCACCTCAGCACCTTAAGGATGGAGTTCATTCACAGGTGTGGATCGTTTGTAAAGGCAGGGTACTTCTTCCTACCTCGGCAGGCTGTATTACACAAAACAAACAAGTGCACTAAAATAAGGAAATGTTTTCTGAATAGAACACCTCTACAGCTGGGCAGAAGCACAATGCTATACGAGCCCATAGACAGTGTCACTCTGCATTCACTGCCTTCTCCAAACAGAAGTGAGTGATGTGCCACTCTGTGCCTCCGATTCACAAGTTCACATCTAACCTAACGGTTGGCTGAGGCCGCTTTCTGCCAGCTTCCTGATAATACAGCTTGCTGCTATTCCTGAAGAGATAGGAGACTAACACAAAGAGACAGTGAGAGAACCTCAGGAGGCTTCCAGGTTGCTTTAATTCATAATTCTATCTCAGTGGTGTAATTGAGATATAAATAATTTCCTTGTTTCCAGTCCAGTTATTTTCACTGATGCCAGAACACAGTCTTGCCTCTCTCAGGTACCTCAGAAAGAAAGCTATTGCACCAGAAGACAAAGATGTTTTTAAAAATAATTTCCACATCAGTTCAAGTGATAATGCAGTCATGTGGGTGTTGTATAACTGACATTATATTCTTAGTAGCTTACTTTTTGGAGGCAAAGAATAGACATTTCCAGCACACATACTTACAAGAAATATGCTTGCAAAGCAAGATTGCTTCCTATGAGAAAAAAAAAACAAACAAACCTCTCCTCTTTAAATCTTTAAATGGGCAAACGAAACACATTTCCTTTTCCCATACCACAATAAAGGCTTACACATGCATGTCACGTACACACAAATAAGCATTCACATGTGTAAGATCCACTACAATCTAAAAAGGAAAGTGCCGTAAAGGACCCTGTAGTAATTGGGCAGCACATCATGATGTAAATGAGTGTATCTCAGGAAGCTGCAAGCCTTGTTGTCTTGTATTGCAATGCTAACCACATGCAGACGCACACACAGCAAACTACTCTCATGTTAGCTCAGTTCTCCTTCCATAAAGGTCGGTGGTAAAGCCCTCCCTGATGTCCATCAAAGTCAGGGACTGATGAAGTGAGAGCTGCTTAAAGTTTTGAATAGCCAAAGAAACTGATTATTTAAAGAACTTAATTCCTTCCATCTTAAACGAATGCTTGTTTCCCTGGGAAAACTCATCAGAGCAGCTATTCTGAGAAAAAAAACTCCTTTCTTCTCCTTGCCATACCCTGTCCTCAGGACAAAAGGATTCTTCTGGCATGTAACTATCCATCTCAGCTCCTAGTTCGGGCAACAACAAGAGGCATGTAGTTTTGGGGCATTCTTTGTCTCATCCCAAAGTAAATGTGTAAAATAGTTCAGATGAATCATTCCCCAAAAATGCATCTTTCTCTCTACTGATGGTAGAAGGAGGCTATCATGACACGCAGACCTTGGAAGTGGACCGTGCCCTACCCCTGTGGGCTGGAGGGCAGGAAGGAAGCACTGCTCACTTGGCTTGTAGGAAATTTTCTCTTCAGCTCTAAATCCAGAGATTAAACCCAAGGACATAAACAGGATGCACCATCCCTCCACCAGAGAGCTGAACAGGACCAGTTTTTTACTTTGCCATACATCCTGCAACTATCAATCCATAGCCAACATCCAGGCTACCATCATGGGAGAAGCAAGGTTTCCTCCATGACTCCTACATCCCTGCTGCAGAGGCACTCAAACATGGGTTTAATACAGGGCAATATGAACAGTGATCTAGTCTCCTTTCCAGTCCCTTTGGACATGCTAGTTCATGGTTATCTGAGGACATGCCTTGTTTCTTACTAAGAATTCTCTTCCTCTGGTGCATAATCACTTCAATAACTTAGTACATTCTATTTTAAAAGGGATTTAGGTCCTTGCCCTTGTTACACTGCTTGAGATACTGATCCAGAATTCCAGTCTTTGAATGGTTTTACTTATTTCAAGCCTAAACTCTCTTGTTACCAGTTTCTAACCAACTGGGTCTGTGCCAGTAGCGTAATGTAACTTAAATGTTCCTTGTTCTTCTGCGATTTTTGCCCTCTCCCTATTCCCAAAAATATATTTATAAAGAGCCATCATTAATGCCTCCAATTCCATAAGCCAGCTTCTTTTCATGGTTCTTCCAAAGGAAGACATACAGTTCACATGCGAGAAGCACCTGTTCCCAACTGATTCTTCTGGAGCTTGGGTAACCAAAGTATATAAAATATTTCATTGAAGAATGCCTGTAGAAATGCACCAATAATTCCCTGTCTCTATTTTGAAAAAACCTTTGCCTGGTAATCAAGTTTATCATTGTCCTTTTTTTCCAGCTCAGTAGCATCATGGTGATCACAGCATCCTCTTACTGATCAATAAATCTAATCCTCTTTCTTCCTTCAGCTCGTCCCTTCACAACAGCAGCTACCAAGAAAGCAAAGCCAAACCTAGAGCAGTCTCATTGCTGAGCACTAATTGCAAAGCTGGGACAAAAAGATACTGAAAAGCCCAATAAGTTGGGTGGTGGAGGCGGTGCCCACATCAGCTGCCAGGAGCAGTGCAGCAAGATTCCGGTGCTCTGGAAGCACACCTCCCTCTACCAGCCCTACACAGCCCCACGCTCCTTTCACTCCCCACTTCCCAGCCCAGTTTTCCCACTCGAAAAAAAGACATGGCCACAGCTGAATCGATCCTCTTCTCCCTGCTCCCTAGGGGAACACCACGGAGGTTGGGGGCAGGAAGCACCCCCCTCCAGCCATGCTGTCCCTGCCAGGCAGACAGGCACCGTGCCTGAAGGAGACATGACATCATGCCAGCTCCTCTTACACCTTCCCATGGGTTTCCCCAGGAAAAAAGATGAAGTTAACATTAAACAAACACATGTTTAAAATAGAGCCTCACTTCCCCCCTGTTTCGTTGCAAACCAGTATGATTCAGCCCACAGAGCCTTGTTTATTTTGCACATTGGAAGGCCTTTCTCTGCAATGAATGAGGATAGCACAGGGCATGGGCTCAGCCTTTCCAGCACATCTGCTCCTCCCTGCAATGCTGGAGGCGTTGCCGCATCCGCCACCACAGCAGCGCACCTCCTGCCCTCAGCCCCGCACAGAAATGCTGCTGGGGCACCCAGCTCTTCCCCAAAAAGGAATGAATTCTCCTGGGCTGCACCAGCAACTGATGGCAACACATGCTGAAGGGGCTCAGACACTAAGAGCAGCAACAGGATCCAGCCAGTCTGGGTCCCAAAGGCCCTTCTGACAAATAGACAGACAGACAGAGGGAAAGACAAGACGCTGTGTTTCCCATCAGGGCTCCTGGGCTGTAACATCTTTTGATAAAGCAGCTCTTGCCCCAGCAACCTTTCTCCAGTTTCAATTACTAATTTCTTTTATACCCATACTTTCCACTATGATGTGATAAAGATGAGTGTACGCTCCTAAGGTCCAAATCCAGTTGCCCTCTGGGGACTTCTCTTTAGCCTGAGAACAAACAGTACTTTTAGTTTGTGGCCTGGATTCTCATCAGGAGAAGGGAAAAAGAGGGTCTGTGAGGCTTTTCCAACTGCTTTCCCCAAAACCATCTGATTTTAATCCTCCCAGTGGAAAGCATCTGTGGGTTTTATGCTGAGAAGCGCGTTCACCAGTTCTCCTCAATACAACTCATGGCAGTGTGAGTGGAAGTTGCTGGGTTTTTCTAAAGGGGAACAGAAGTGTGAAAACTGAAAATATTTAATTCCAGTTATAACTGCAGGAGTTTTGTGATGTCATTCATTTTTCTAACTAATATCCAAATATTTTTTTCTTGCTGTGCTCTAACCAACATCCACTTGAGCTTTCATATGAGGAAAATAAAATAGATGTGGATTATACAAAGATATAAAACTTAAATCAAGCAGTGTACAAGCTTAATGGTGCACACAGGTAATCTCATACAGAAATATCTAACCTATGCCATTATCTCTCATTAAAAGGTAACGAGGAGGGGGGGAAGAACCACAAGACATTCATAGCATTGAGTATCTCACAGGAGGTGAGGTTAGCCCCCAACACAAGCATAAGCAGTGTGAATTAATGGGATTATTGTTCCACTGAAGAAAGACCCCCATGTCAAATCCTTGGCTAGATTCGTGCTGCTCTGTGTACATCAGAAGAATCATATCTGATGGGCAGTGCTTGTAATCTCAACTCCCCCAACCATTTTCTAGTTTACAAGAAAAACAACTGCATTTAAAGCAAACTACTAACCTTGTTCCTTCCAGCCTACTCTGTTCCATCCCATGCCAGCCCTAGTTCTATTAATTATGGCAGGGAGAGCTGGACAAGGTAGCCTTTGTTATGTAGCCAAACAGCCTTGGCAGCCACCTTCCAGAGGGAAATGGGGCAGAGAAGACTGGCAATGAGTCAAGACATCACAAAATAACTTACAACTCTCCATACATAAAATTACACATTTCATACCCACCACCACTGAGGTGCAGCTGGTGACAGTGCTCTGCGCACTGGTGGTGTTTTGGTAGCTGAAATATGGTGGCAGGCAGGCTTTCCAGCAGCATCCACAGCAGGGAAAAGCTTGTTAGCATCACAGTGTGTGCAGCCTTGGTCATTCAGAAAAGGCTTTCAGCAAGAGCTTTGAATTAAAGCGTATAAGTTGTCCTCCTCAACAACATGCTCAAGAGGATTAGTGAACCTGGGTGACAGAAGAAGGTATTTTTCCTATCAGAAAGCATTATTTTATTCTACTTGAACCTTCTGCCTCCTAAGTCAGAGAAGTGAGAATAGTGCTTTGGATATTTTTCTGGAAACAAGGAAATGAAGATGCAAAGATCTGTTTCCTTGCTGAAAGCACTGTGCTGAACTATTTCCCTGCCTCCAGTGGCAAACTCACATGGTGGTGCAGAGTCCATAGCGTAGGTAACTGCTGGCTGAGGACTGTAGCTTTACTCACACAGTTAAGCTACAGCTGGTGTAGGAGCTTTTGTGGTGGTAAAAGCACCATTACACGAGCCCTAGGCACCCACATTAAGTGACCAAGCCACATTAAATACACCTTTGGTTCCTGTGTGATCTGATCTAGGTGTTCCTGCTCTGACAGGGGGATTGGACTAGATGATCTTTTGAGGTCCCTTCCGATCTCTAACATTCTGTGATTCTTTTGCTAAATTAACACCATAGGCTTCCAAGCCACTGACATCCTTAAAAAAACCTTAAAAAGTGCTAATGGAGTATGGCTTACAGCTGTTGTATAAAGCAAGGGACTAGAGACTTTTGAAATGAATTCTTGAAAAGAATCAAAGGCAGTATTTTGCAAATATTTTGCTGTCTGTAGTTCATTTGTCGGACAGTCTTGATTCCCAAGAACGTGTTTTCATTCAGTTTCTTCTACTACAGGGTTGTCAAAACAGCTTTTAGCCCTACAGTTGTTTGCAAACAGTTTTGTTCAACTGTTTATAATTCATTAAAATTGTTCAGTCATGCCAGCATTACTTCAGCTTTTGTAATGTCTGGTTTAGACATTCTGAAAGGAAAAATACAAATAATTATCAATAAATAATAGCACTCATTGACTACAGAAATAAATGCTTTCTGCCACACACAGCTCCAGCGGTTGAGGGCAGCCTTGGTTGCAGTGACCATGAGGTGGTGGAGTTCAGGATCTCATGTGGCCGTAATAGAATCCTGAGCAGAATAGCAACGCTGGACTTCAGTAGGGCCAACTTCAGCCTTTTCAAGCAGTTGCTAGGGGAAATCCCGTGGGACAGGGTACTTGAAGGTAAAGGGGCCCAAGATAGTTGGT
>VZTO01000900.1:21583-108664 GCA_013400615.1 Syrrhaptes paradoxus | reverse complement strand
GAGGGTGACAGAGCACTGGAACAGGCTGCCCAGAGAGGTTGTGGAGTCTCCTTCTCTGGAGACATTCAAAACCCGCCTGGATGCGTTCCTGTGCGATCTGATTTAGGTGTTCCTGCTCCGGCAGGGGGATTGGACTAGATGATCTTTCAAGGTCCCTTCCAATCCCTAACATTCTGTGATTCTGTGATTCTGTGAAAGGTTTTGGAGGAGTCTCAGTGACTGTCATACACAGTACAATGCTTCATTGAGCTGTCTGAAAAAAATCCCTAATTACTGGCTAAGACATCCTAGGCGGTGCTTGGAGTAGCAGATGGAGGCATTTCCCAGTAATTTTTATGGATCTGAATGACTTTGGCAGTGGGATACTGTTACCATGGAGTTATATTCAGTTATAAAGAAAAGCAGGAAAAGATTTGTTCTGCAGCAGCTTTTTGTTATTAGATGCTTGAGGCCTACAACACAATGATAGCTGAGCTTATGCCTCCCCACCTAGGGGCAGAAATATCTAATAGGGAGGGCCAAAGTTATAACCAAGATGGTGGAAGGACCCGAACATGCTCTTCGAATCTACCGGCAGTGTCTGAAGCCATGGGTGTTTCTTCTACCTTGCAGAGAATGGATCTGCTTTTGATCAGTTTTCTTTGCAGAACATTAATTCTGAACAGGCCATTGCTGCCACCAGGATGCTGAGGGTTGCAAGGGTGCTGTAGATGATCACAGAGGGGATACACCTGAGTGTCAGAGCCTGCCTCAGACTAATGTCATCCCATGTCTGCCCAGCAGCTGCAGCACAACAAACAGTCTTAATGCAAGAACTGTATGATTTCTCTCCTCACTTCCACATCCATCCACTAAAAAAACAATGTCTGGAAACTTGAGCCAGAGGTGCTTGTACAAGTCAGGCAAAAGAAATCATGCCCCGTGTGGAACCTTAAAAAAAAAACAGCAAAAAACAAAACTTTCCTGAAAAATTAATGTCTGTGGTAAATCCACACATCCATATGGTTTTTCAAATCTGTGCTAACATTTCCATTGCAATAAGACTCAGTTCCCTGGTAACACAGGACAGCCCTTGGTAGATGAAGAAGCCTTGTTATGTACCAATTAAAGCTAAGGGAGCTCCATTCCTTTACAACCAGCCAGTTAGTGAAAACTGAAGTAGTCAGGTCGGGGGGGGGGAGAAGAAACAAGATCCAGTAGGTGTCTCAAGTAAGCACTTCTTGTCAATTCAATGTGAAGCTGAATGTTCCAATGCATGCTTTCCCCTGCTGTCTGAAAGTTTTCATTTTCCATTTTCAAAGGCTACAGATTTCCATCTCTTACCCTATCAACTGTTTCAGCGGTTTATTATTTTTTCCAGACCCTTCTGATTTGCTCAGAAATTACAGAGAGGCCAGCTGTAATAAACCATCACAGGATGTGCAAAACTTTCACAAGAAATAAACATCTCCAGCCTCTTGTTGCACCCACAAACAACAAAATCACAATGAAGCGTTAAACAGAAAACAGCCTGCTGTGTGCGGGCGAGATCTAATTTCAGACCTAAACACCCCTTAAGCTTTCTGACCACTGTTGAGAATTGCATCAGCTGGCCTCTTTGAAGGATAAAACATCACCCAGAGGTACAGCATTGTATCACCAAAGCCTTCAAAGGATGACATCTTGCCTCTCAAAACAAATTTATGATGAACCAAGAGTATAAGTCGTGTATTCTGTTTTAAGAAGGGTGCATGGGCTTTGTTTTTAAACACTTTTTCATCATTATTTCTAAATTCACAGAAAGAAACACTGGAGCCATAATCATTAGCTCATTACATATCCTTCTGAAGCAGCCCTAGGCAGCCTTCCCCTCTGACCACTCTCCTGGGAGTCATCCGCTTCATCTTGCAGCAGAACCCATGCTGACCTGTCACTCTGATGCCCAGCAGATTTCTCATTATACAAATTATGTCATTACCAAACAGATACAAAGATCCAGTCAAATGTTAAGAAATGGCTTAATAAAAAACCAAAACACTCCAAATGGTCTGATGTTTTCCAGCTTTTTGCATCCATTCATGCCAATGCAAAATGATCAGATGGTGTTTACATGAATAGCACTTTAAACAACTTTTTTAGTTTTTTTAATAACTACACAGGAAAGCACCCTTGCAATTTGGGTGGCAAGAGAAGTTGGGAAACATTACTAGTGGCTTTGATTTAAGAAGTTTTAACCCCTAAGGCTCAGCCACCCAAAGGAAAGTGTGAGACTCACCCAAAACTGCCAAGCACCACATTATCCACTAGCAAAACCATAGCAGGTTTGAGCTGAGGAGCCTTTAGGAAACTCATCAAGTTCTGGTTAAAGGAAAAGAAAAATCAAATTATCTGTTCTGCTGACCTATTTAAATTGAATACGACAGATAGGCTGATCCTCAACAGACATTCCTCCACCAGAAATCACCTTGGGGACTTCTAAGGTGTTTCCAGCCTGTCCATGGAAAAAGACAGTAACTGTGGAACTGCTGATGACAATCAGGCACAGTTAAAATCCTCCTGGTTTCTGCTATTTGCCATGTTCTGCTCATAACTATTCAGAGGGGCTTTGATGCTTCACTGAGCTTCCAGGAGGCAGCACAACTTTGATGAAGAGGCTGATGTTTATAAAAGGAGGAGCAGTCAAGGTTAATGGCCCTCTTCTCTAAAGGAAGCTTTGAACAATAAAACCCTCCCACAATCCTCCAATAAATTCTCCATATGTTTTCTCTCAGAAAAATAATTCTTAAGGCAAAACATTTTCAGTATAGGAGCTGAAAGTAGGAGTGAAATAGTGGAGTGAAATAGGAGTGAAAGACTGGCACATATTCTTAAGGAAGCTCGCTCTTTCTCATATCTTCCAGAAAGTAAAACAAGCACAGCCCTTCCTATCCTCCCCAACCATGAGGAGCTTGTAAATCTTTTAGAAAGAAAGGTAGGCCACGATCATTCCTCAGGTCTGTTCAAAGTAGAGTTAAGAAAATTCTGGGGAGACACTGGTCAGTAGTTTTGTCTGCACACCATGGAAGACTGATATTTTTAACCTATCTATCAAAAAATGTGTCAGTTTGCTGGGGAATCAGTCAGCCTGTTAGAGTGATGACAGCTCAGAGAAAGGGCTGATGGATAAACTAACTGCTTGGCCCAGGGAAAATAGTCCCAGAGAGTGATGTGGAGAGATTGGGAAAACCCACCTTCTAAGTAAGAAACTTAACTCGGGATGCCTGGTTTCAACTTCCAGCTTGGTTTCCCGTGTCACCCTGGGAAAGTCACTTAGTCCTTGTGTCCTTTACCAGCCATAGGAGCTCTGAAGCAGCAAATCCCAGCAATAACCTAGTGTGGAGAAATTGTGATTGTGGAAGTCAGGTAACTATCAGGAAAAAAAGCCTCTAGTACAGGAGAAGTTGGTGGGGGATGATTAAAAGTGAACACAAAAACAAGCTAGGTACCAAGCATTTTCAAGCCTGGAGTAAAATCCTAGAGGAGATAAGGTGGCTGGTTTTTACCACAACGTAACTAAACAGGGACAACTTGCTCCACTCCACCCATGACTGACCTCACCTTCTTCACCTCGCTGTACATATGGTACTTGCAGTGAGCAAACCATATGTAAACTGCAGATAGCACGTTCCTAAGAGGCTGCCATGATGATCATGCTCTTTAAATCAATTATATAAATCTTTTAATTAACATTAAAAGTCTTAACTAATGGTTTTGAAAGCTTCATTTCAAAAGGCTTCATTTTCCTAAGTGTGGATTGGCTGGCTTCTCCCATAGACACAGACGTACAAAATAAGAGACAGCCTTTGAAATGGCAGACCTTCACTTCGACACACGTGCTTTCTTAGAAAAGCAAGAACCAGAGGCTGATCACAGTTGTTTCGTTCACAGACATGCCTCCACAGCATTTTTTTCCACGCTCTTTACTCAGTAACGTCTCAAGGGGAACATGGTGCCGAAAGGTCGCATTACCACTGTCTGCCTGTATACGGAGGTGTCACAGGCTATGGGGTTTCCCTGTCTGGGCTTGAGAACATCTGTGCCAATAAGGTTTGGGTTTTTTTTAACAAAAAAACAAAAAACAAAAAAAAAAACCCAACAAAAAAAAGAAATAAGAGCCCAACACTACCAGTTGTTTCATTTAATGGAGCATACCGTATCCTCTTGTGCCTGAAACCCGAGGGACAGAAGCAGAGCAGGTTCCCTGGGCAGGACTAAGCCCAGAAATGAGGACATCCACCCAGGCTCTGCTTGCACTCCCCACAGCTCTGCTTCTGTTCCTACCTGTCCTGTGGGGACCACCTGGCTTTGTCCCTTCTGGAAGGGAAATGAGAAAAAGAGTTTCAGCACAGCACCACAAGTTTGTTTCAAGCATTAAGAAACCTTTCAGCATGGGTGGGGAAGGAGCACTTGTGCACTGCAGGACCCAGGGAGGACTTTCCTGTCCCACAGCTGTTCCAGCAAAAGGACAGAGCAGAACCTTGGGGTGTCAAGAGCTGCCAGCTCCCCTCCTCTGGGGGGGCTTCCTTGGAGAGCCAGTCCCCAGACCTCGATGGATGTGCCAGGCTGATAAGCTGACTTAAAAGGGGGTGGAAAACAGTTGCTATCCTTCAAAGTTGCAGAGAAAAACTTAGGAATAAGAACTTCATAAGAGTATTCATAATTTCTAAAATCTTTTGTGATACTAGGACCTTGCAATTTTTGACAGGCAACATGGGACGTGCAATTTGCATTGCAGATCCTGACACTGCTTCTGATGTCCAAGGAGACACGGTGACAGGACAGGGCACCAGAGCCCTGCAAGCTGCATTTCCCTCCATAATCTGCATCTCACTCAGCTCCCCGGCACCATGCTCAGCTGCTCAGCCTGGGAAGCAACATGAGCTTTTCCTCTTGGGAAGACTGGAAGAGACTTGGAAGCACTGTGCAGCCTGTCATCACAGCTGAGAAAGAAGCTTTGCTGGGGTTACTGCTCTTTGCATAGAGTAACCAAGTTTGGGTCTATTTGGGTCAAACTGGCTACTATCATGAGAGCCAGGTCCCCAATTATTTGCTAAAGCTTGTCTGAGGCACACACTGCTCCCTCTCCTGTCAGGGGCCCTGCCTGTGCCCCAATCAAGGAGTACCACCTCCTCCTCCTCCTCTCTCCTCCTGCCCCCATCCCCATGGGGCAAATTCCCACAGGCTCCTGGCCCTTGGCAAGGCAGAGGAGAGGGATGGCACTGACCCACCAGTGCCTTGGTAACGCACTTGCCATCAGCAACACAAGTCCCGGGGCTATCAAGGTTGGAGGTGGTGACCTGGCACACAAAGGGTTCGGCAGAGGGTTGGTGGCTCCACCAGGCCACCTATGGCCAGTTGGCACCACCGTCCAAGTGCTAGAAAAAAGCAGAAGCAGCTCTGGAGGTGTTCACCCAGAGCAGTGCCAGGTCTTCCCCAGCATGACTGGGGCTGGGCTGACTGGGCACTGCTCTCAGCCATGCCAAGTCAGAGGACATGCTGCAGTTTTCCTGGAAGTGACAGAGCGAGTGACCCACCGTGACGAGAAAACCCTGCATCACCCCTGTGCCAGCATAGCCTGGGAGGGGAAAACATTTATTTTCTCACTGGTCAGGTCACACTGAAATGGAGAAGGTACCATATTTACTGACTTCCCAGTTAGACGAATATAAACCATCTGTAATTTACCAGGATCCCTATTTAGTATACCCAGTATACATAAACTGGAAACTCTGCCTTGCTGCAGTTCCTAGCTGTGGAACAGTCATTGCCACTTCTCCAATTAAGAGAAAAACAGAGCGGTTTATTAAGCACGGTTGTGGGAACGTAGTTTCAGTCTTCAGTGGGTTAATCTGAATATTTTTCCATTTCAGTTCATGCAAGTTCACACCCTTTGGGTTTCACATAAAGCCGTAGGGTCTGAGCGACTCAAAATCTCAAAATCAAAATGTCAAGTTGAAACGAAACCATAAAAGGTATTTGGATTTGCATGAAAACGGGCCCAGATTTGCTTCAGGAGTTCCTGAAGCCTAGTGAAGCTTTTGAAGAGCCTAATCTGAGTTTTGCGGTTTCAACGCAGACTGAAACCGGCGCGAGAGAGCAGATGGGCTCCTTTCAGGAAGCCAAGGCAGAGAAGAATGATTAAGAAGCTATGAGAACAAGAACCACAGGGGGGGAAAAAGTTAAAAAAATATCCAAAACCAGATTTTCCAGTGCTCAATGCCGCATATTAGGAACTAAGAGGACATGGGTCATGTTTAGGTGCTACAAAATAGCAACCCTTTCTGACAATCAGGCCCTCAATGGATATGGCAGTCTGGAGGGAAGTCCAGCCCTATACCCTTCTACCCATACACTGGGCATCCTTACTGTCACATCCCATAATGCATACCCCAAGAAGCAAATCCTCCAAAACCCTCGCTTTCACAGGGGTCTTCTCACCTTATAAATGGTCCCCTTCCCACAGTACTCCAGCCACACCTGAGGTAGGAAAACAAAAGAAAAGAATAATCTACTGGTTTTATGCTCTCTGGTTAACATCTATGAACCTGTCTCAACATCACATATTTTAAATTCTGGCTTTGATCTATTTTTTAAAAGAGTTCTTTTCATTTCATATGCTCTATATTTATTCTTATTGCAGTTTTTTCATGACACAAAAATAAACACTTCAGAGTGACAAGTCGGTTTAGTGCCTCACCTGAAAAGATGCAAACACTAGAATAAATTAACTGAAAAATTAACATTTCTTTCCATTAACGCTCTGTACATCACATTCCATTACACTCTTTACATTGACATCATTTACATTGTCAGGATGCAGAGGAGGTGACTTCCTGAGCAGGTACTCATTGATTATTTGAGATTTAGCCTCCTGGTTGAACAACTGTTGTAAAAACAGTAACATCACATCATGACTGACATAATGAGGGTACAAAATGTTATGAGAAACATAAGAAAAATTGAAACTTGCATGTATCTTGCTTTGAGAGCATTTTGCTTCCTAACCATGCAAAAATTGAACTTCTAATCTGCAAATTAAACTTTCAGTCCCTTCTTTATGCTCTATCTGAAAAAAGACTAACAGAGGAAAACACAAATTTGTCTGAAACACTGGGGTTTTTTCCCCATCAACGGGATATTTAGTTTCACATCTGCTCATCTTGCCAAAGAAAATCAAATGGTTTCCCACAGCTTCAGCATTCGCTTGAATTCACGTGAACTTGGAGTGGTACTCCAATGCTATTTTATCCTCCCAGGAGTAGGCACTGGGGAGCTGTGATGCTCCCTGCTGACGTCCGCATGCAGCACCACTGCAGATCAGCCAGTGAAATTTTCAGCATCCACACATTTCGCGTCTATTGCTTGCAGAACAGGATAAATCAGTATTTTAGCATCCAGATTTCATCTTGCACCAACATTTCACACTTCCACAGGCTTCTTTTCATGCAGTAGGTTAAGCTTATTTAACCTGTGAAGCCATTTACTCTCCTCACCCTTTCAATTTAATTGACTTCCCATTGGTTTGGTCTGTCCTTGTACCACAGACTCACCCTAGCCCCATCTTCTGTTTGCAAGTCCGTCACAGGTGTGATCACATACTGCAGCCATCCCTTGGCTGCATTCCTTCATCAGAGAGGATGACTAGCTGCTTGCACCCTTGAAAGCTTTCTGCATCCTGTTGGCTAAGATCAGGTCCTGGCATTCAAAGGACACTTAGTCACAATCATTTCCATTGAAATCAGTGGGGGTTAAGTGCTTAAGTAGGCTTACAGGCTGGGCTGCAACACTCTCTGTGCCTCATCTCTTACATATGAAGACAAATGTGCCATCCCATACTCCTGCATTGCAAAGGTAACTACTAGGTTTGTTTGGAAAAATGTGATGGGGCTGCTTTGCCATCTGACAGCTCAGCCTTAATTTTGCCAATACCCTGGGTTGGGGTAAAAACAACTAAGAGGCAAAAGTTCCCTTAACCCCGTCACAGCCAGCCAAAATGCTGAGGGATCTTCCTCTTTCCAAATGATGATGTTTCAATATGTTTTAATTTAATTTTGTAGAAACAGGCTATAGTAAAATATAAAATCTTAAGATGCAAACCAAAACCCAAACCACAAAAATTTATTCCATCTAAACAAAACTAAAGAGTTTCATTTTCTCTCTTGGAAAGAAAGGCTGGAGGAGATAGTCAGATGTCCTGTTTTACAGACAGCTTCGACATTTTGGGAGCAGTTTCAGAAAGAAAACGTGAACAATCTGAATTCTCATACCTTCCTTAAGTAGGATTTGAGTGTCCAGCCTGGCCCCAGGCAGGGACTGCAGAATGTGCAAGAGGCGGGCACAGGCAGCTTTCCATCCCTTGCTGCTGGCATTCCAAACAGCTCAGTGCCTTGTACGCTTATTGACCCTTTTATGGTCAACATTTTTTTCTTTTTTTTTTTTCTTTTTCAAAAGAAGCATCAGCTTCAAAGGACCAGCTGCTGTGGCAGCCAGACAAACAGGAATTTAGTTTAAATAGCTTCCACTTGGACTTCAGCCTTCTCCTCAGAGAAGAGAAATAACAAGCTGACCAAAAAGCCAAGCACCTCTACCCCGAGTTCGTAGGCAGCTTGCAGGGTGGCATGAGCACCGCTGCAGGCACTTCTCTCCCTGCAGATATGTATGGTCTACATTTGGGTTACTACTGCACTGGGAGGCGGATGAGGGCCGTGAGGAAGGTCCCACATCTGCAATCATAACTGAATTACAGTTTCATGAACAGAATGACCATTAAACCTTCTACCACTGGGTAGCGAGCAGCTGGTTCTGGCAACATCTCTGCCAGTTTCAGAGTTTCTAGAGCCATTGCTATAAAAGCCACCATCCAGATCTCAGCATCACTGTAGATCATCTTAGCAGTGTTAAGTGAAAGAAGAGGTAGAGGTGCAGAAAAATCTTTAAACCGTATTTTAAAAAAAAAGAGATTAAAAAGTAGAGAAAGGATCCTTGCATTATCCATCCAACAACAACATCTAAAAGTCAAGACAAAAAAAGCAGAAAATGGGAAACTAAAATGATGTGGGGAAAGGGAAGACACAGCTGGCCAAAGGCATGATCTGAAGGGTAGCTGATGCCCTCTGCATGGCTCCATGTGTGAAACAGAGTCTTGCTTACCTGCTTGCTTGTTGTAAGTGCAGGGAATGCCACAAATAACCCACTGGACTTACAGTACTGGCTCTGAAATTTGCCTCTGCATCTTGTTGGGGGCTTAAGGCAAAAACAAAAACCCCACCAAACAACAAAAAAAGGCAAAACAGAAAAGCAGTGAAAGTGTTACGTATCAATCTTATGCAAAAAGAGAAGCACAGCTGGAATCATTTTGAGAAGATTTGGGGCTTGTTCTATGACAGCTTCATCTCTGTGGTTTTTCTTGGTATCGATGAAGTGAGGAAAGCGTACAGCTCTATTTCCCTTTTTAAAAATAAACACACAGTTCTAAGCAGAAATAATTCAGTACACAAGGGAGCCGAGTCTACCTGTTCTCACCTAGTTGCACAGGCAGGAACTTCCCCAGAGGCAACATGTTCATCCCCAGGAGAGCCAGACATCCTTGCACAGCCCCAGAGCTGATGCATGAGGGCACTGAAGTTCCTCCTGCTTCATCTCCGCTCTCTGAAACTATCCAGGCACCAGTTTGGGAAGAGTGCAAGAACAACACAAACTTATGGCAATGTCCCCCTGAATCCATTCCCAACCTCCAGCAATTTATATCTCAGGAACCTACTAGGCCAGAAGTAGGTTCTGTGCATTTAATAACCTCTGTTGGTTTTTTTTGCTCCACAGCTGAACAGAGTGTTACACAAAGATAGACCTTTTTCTAGTAATTTTAAATACACCACTGGTGATGTCTGGCTCTTCTCAGGCTTTGCAGGGTGCAGGAACAGCCTTGTCTCTCCTTGAAAGAGTCTCAGAGAGCTGCAGAGGTGAGCAAGGGCCAAGGGCTGGCATTTTGCCTCTTCAGGAACAAGGCCAGCTGGAGGTCATCAAATACTATGTGCTGGGAGCAAGTGATCCCACCCAGGAACGGGGCATCATACCAAGGGAGGCAACACAGAGCCAGGGAGGCTAGGCTCAAAGCACAAGCAGAAGACATGAGCCATGGTACCCTAGGAGAGTACCAAAATTTCTTGGGAGCTCAGCACTGCAGCAGACACCTAAACACAGGGCAGGTTTTTCCCACAGCTCAGCACACCAGGCATTGTGTTCTTTGGAAAACCTGACTCACAACGTTACAAGCAATGTCAGCAGCTTGAACCCTATTATTTACCTGTAGGACAACAATGTTTAGAGGCCCCAGGTGTGGCGTAGCATTGCTCTGTCCCGGCACTGTGCAATCCTGCTGGCTGAGCACAGTAGCTCCAGGAGAGCTGACCTGGCATCGACAACCACCGTCAGCTTCTCCGGACCCTCTTGAGCAGACACGGATTCCCACCGGCCATGAGCCATCCCATTTCTCTTTTCTGATGGACTGCATCACTGCAGAGAATATTTCGATTTGAAACCACAGTGCAGCCTCCAGCAGCTCTGTTGCTGTTGGGAAGGCATCTCATCCCAAGCACATATCACTTGGCTTAATTTCAACCCGTGCAGACTGGGTTTGCATCACAGGCAGGACAGACATGGGTAACCAGCACCTCTTTCTGTGGGTCATGTACAGCCTTTGGGGAAGAAGCTGCCACTCCCTCCCTGAGCTCATATTTTGCTTGAGCACATTGGGGGTTTTTCCCAATGTGCACTGTGGTGAGGCAGCGTGGCATTTCCCCCCATCTCACTCACCAAGACCTCCTGAAAATATCCAGCTGTGACTTCTCCCATGCACAATCAGGGGATGTAGTAAAATAAAGCTCATGCCGGTGGGGAAACAGACAGAATTCAGCTGTCATTAGTTTCACCATAAAAGTGACATGGAGCAAAACTGGGAGGTTGCTCAACCTTCTGGCCAACATGGAGAGAAGAGGGAGCTGACAGGCAGCCTCTCCCAGCAGCAGATAGACACTGCTTAGTGACCTGCATTGGTGATCCTGCAGTTTCAGAAGCTGCATGCAGAAGGACACACTCTGCCAGCTGCAAGGGAGGACGTTCTGAAATGCAAAGAAAGAGGGCTTCCTCAAGCAGAGGAAAGAGAGGAGGAAGGTGGGTCTGGCAGATGGGGAACAGGTGTAGCACATCGAGTTCTAGATTTACTTCTCCTTTTTTTGCCTGACCTTCCTTGTGACCTTGGGCAACCTGCCATAATCTTCCTTGCAAAAATTTTGAGTGTTTTCTGCATGAGATGGAAGTGTCAGTGTTCAGCACCGTGGAAGATGGGCTGCATGCCCACCCGGTCCTCATTGACAATGCTGGGGATGATCCTGCATCACGGGGACATAGAGAAGAGCCCTGGCCAGAGCAGAGCCACAGGCAGAGACACCCTTTGTTGGCATTGTTTCACAAAAAACATCCCAGCCTCCCAGAATGTGTTGCTATCAAAAGGACTATAGTCAGCTCCAAAAAGGCCTAGGAGCCTTCCTCCAGAAATCAAATGACTTTTTGCTATCCTTTTAATCCTAAAGTACAAGACAAGAGTGCAGATGGATACCACGGCCACAAGACATTCTAAGTCTCCCCAACCCATCTGGCCCACAATAAAGTAGACCAGAAGAGCAAAAGCCCTTGCTGAACCATAACAAATGGCATAGCATTTGTCTCATTCAGACCCATTCCTGCAACCCTTCCACCAAAACTGTGGGATATCTCCCTACCCCATGTGAGTCAGCAGGAATACCTGGATTTCCATGGAGAGGAGGAACGGTTCCCACAGATACACGATAAGATGTACCTGTATGTTTTTGGTAGGCGTAACCATAGTAACCTGTTAGCCAGAGACATGTGCTTCAACAAGGTATCTGAAGAAACAGGCCTGCAATTTAATTTCTGGCAGAGAATGAGCAACAGGATAGGTCCTTGTTTCAAACCTACACCTCTAAGACAGGTCTTGGAGGTTTATTACCAAATGTGAAAATATTAGCTGAAGCTAAACAACAGAAGCAGGAAAGTAATTTGAACAATTATTTGTTAAATAAAATACTCAAGTTTCAGAATATGCAGTTGAGAGCAAATGCACCTCCTAGGGCTACAGCATATGTGTAGAAATACCGAGCTGGGAAGCCAAAGGATCATTGCCTACCATCGTCAGCCCACTCACATTTGCCTTGCACACTTCCCCATCTCCTGTGAGCAGGAGCGTGAGAATAAGCCTGGGATGGAGGTATTTCACTTGTGTGTTTGGGGGCAGCGGGCTTGCCCACCCAACTTCATCTCACTGCAGCATGTGAACACTTCGCTTCTGGTTTTGCATTGCAAACACGAACAGCTCTGAGCTGATTCACACTAAAAGCGACAGGGGATTTTTGGTATCATCACAACACAAGACATCACCTTCCTGTGCCCAGCAGGGTTGTTGAAAATGACCAACACAGCTTCATAAAAATATCAGCATGCATCTATCTGTACAGGGTACGGTCTGTTACTCTTCCACACTCACACTCCCTGTGGTTTCTGGTGACACAGCAGCAGTCTGCCTGCGATAGACCATAAACCAAAATACAGGTTAGGGAACCGAAAAGGTGGGAGAGGATCCATGCCTGCATAGATATAAGATTTCACAAGGAGCAGAAGAGAAATGCCTGGACAGATCAGCATCTAGTTGAGGTCAGCTAACATTTGTGGCTGAATCAGTACAAAAGAAGTAAATGAATAGGAAAATAATCATTTCCTTTCTTTCAGAAATAGCAACAAAGTGTCAGGCACGGGAAGTACACATGCTCACATGTTTAGATTTTCAAATAAATGTTGGAAGAAATTACATTAAAGAAGAGATGGAAAAGCCTGGGGAAGTCCTCTTTTTTATTTTCCCTGTGCTTTCCTTTGCATAAAGGCAATGTTATTTCTACATTTTCAGTTCTGCCAAAATCATTTTGGTGTACCTGAAATTAAGAGTACATCACTACAAACTATTCAGCAACTAGATAGGGAAATACCAGCACAGGTTAAAACCACAGGCTACTTCAAATTAAAGTTTGTTGTCGGTTTCATGGAGAGAAAAAAAGTGACAGGATCCAACACATAGGAATTACTTTCTCCAGTAAGAGCATAAAAATAATTTTTTTAAAAGTTATTTTTCCTTGCATAATCCACCCCCCATCTTCCTGCATGTAGATCATTTCCTATGCTACTGGACCTTGTTGCACCTTTCAAAGGTCCTTCACTGTTTTAAAATGTTCCTATCAAATTTAATGGGCTTGTGCAAGTGCAGTGAATGTTATTTGTTTCTACATTGCTCCTTTTTTTCTAGGGCGCCAGGTTTACTAGTAAAAGGGGAAAGATATTCTGGATAACCCAGGGCTGTTTTTGCCAGCAATCAACCATGAACACTTTTGTTCGAGAGCTGAAGGATGCTTCCCACATATGCTTTGAGCTGGGACAGTCTCTTCATTTTCTGATTCAGACTTGGGTGCCTTCCATTTATTCTTGCTCCAATTTTAACATATTTCTGAGTACTGTTTCAGCTCCACTCCTTTAAAGGCAGCTTGTACAGACTTGGTGACTCCTCTCTATTCCACTGACGGACTGAGAGAAGGAGCAGAGCTCTCTGTCTGGGAAAGATCTGGCTTTGGGAATGGCAGGCAGTGAATCAGAGGTGGATTCATTCCCAGCATTTCACACCAAGCAGCAGCTGCTGGAAAGTATCTGTTTCACAGACTTACTTCTCAGGGATGCTCCAATCTCACTGGGTCTTAGGGCTAATATTAAGAAACCCCATTTCGGCACCAAGAGGCACAATTCAGACACCTCATGGATAGCTAGGATTGTGACACATGTTACCAGAAACCAGTGATAATCTGAATTCCTCCACTACTGCTCAACCCCAGTTTGATAGTCAGTGTGCAACAAGCAGTCACACCGACAACCTGCAGAGAGGGTCGGTACAAAAATGGTGGCACCAATGATAAAGTCCCTCAAGCCAGGTCTTGCATGTAGGCATCTGGGACTGCACAGAAGGCAGAAGCAGCAGAAGCTTGAAGTAAATATCCAGCAGCATCTTGCTCCTAATATGGTCTTCTCCCCAGTGCGCCATGTTGGGGATCAATTTGTGAAAAATAGCTTTAAAGGAGTTAAAGCCCAAACTAGCCTGTCTTCTGAAAACAAGAACCAGGTTCACTTTTTGAAGAGGAGAAGATGGGATGGGTCACAACCCATGGCCCACGGTCCCACAGGCTTGTTCCTGGAGAGTCCTCCTCCTTTCCAGGCTGGGGTGGTGTCTGCCCACATGCCACAAGATTTTTCTATCAAAGGATCCCTCCTCACTGCGTTTGCTCCCTAGACAGCACTGAAGCACTTTCAGCTTCTTTGCATCCATCAGGTGGCAGAGGTACTACTATCTTCAAAACAGAGAGCACAAGTTCTGTGCAAGAGATTACAGCCAGAGCAGTTCACCTGGCTCAGCCTTCCACAGCAGCCCCAAGAATAAGAGTAACTCCTCTCTAGGGAAACCCTGATTAATATACCAGCTCTGTTTAAATCACGGTGCAGACTCATTTTGCTTTTAGGAAGCAGCCGAAATGTGTGTATGTCTCAATCTATTCCAAAGGAGCTTCTGCTGAGTAATTCTTCCCCAAATTAGTTTTCAGCAAGACGACTCCATGGGGCCTCCCATGTCATGTCACAGTGTGCGGTGATCCCCTTTGTCAAACAGCACTTTCTGTTTTTAGAGAAAGAAACTGAGAAGATTGCTCTCATTTTTTCTAAGATACATTTATTGTAAGTGTTTTCGGCAGTGTAGGAAGCTAACTTCAGAAAGGCAGGTTGAGTGATTCAGTTGAGCCAAGTAGTCACTCATTTCCCCTTCTCTCTTGTCACTGCCTCTTCTGGTGGCATTTATTCATTTTAAAAGTGTAGCATAATGCCTATTTTAAAGGGTAAAAACCACACAGATTTGTGTTTTTTCTATCCCTTTTAGGAAACCAAAGCAGGTGCCAGTGTGTGCCAGAGTTGGAGAAGCCAGATGGAGCTGGGGGAACAGAAGGATCTTCAGGTGACCTAAACACCCAGAACTGAGAGGTGCAACCTTCCTGCATGCACAGCGCTGCTCCAGGTCATCAGAGAGAAACACAAGAGTTGAGATTTAATCTCACAAAAGTGAGATTAAAAGGCAGTAGAAAGGGCAATACTAAACAAACATCCCTGAAGCAGCCTGCTTCAGGATTTAATGCACAGCCCTTCAATGCCTGGCAGTGCCCATGGTGGCACCTCACGCTCAGCCTATTCCTCCCCCTCCCTGTGCCTGTCTGTGTGTCATGCCACTCTCTTGCCCTCAGGCAGAGGCTCACCAGCAGCCAAGCACTGCAAATGGGACTGACTCAACAGATCTTACGGGAATTGCTCTGCACACCCACACAAGAAGACGGTGAGGTTCATTCCATTGCCAAATCCCATCCCTCGCTGTCCTCAGCTCAGCACCTCGCTCATCTCCACAGCGTGACTAAAGCTCCTCTTGTGAGTCAGCAGCCATCACCCCCAGCCCTGGTGCAGCAACACGATTTGCCAGCTCTGATCAAGGCTGTAAGCTCCTGCTTGCTGCCCATGGTGCACCTTGCCAATGTGCTTTCTATGAGGGGGAAGAAAAAAAATATTCCCATGTAAGAAATGAAGAAAGGCAAAGCCTCAGGTCAAGATGATGGGTTGAAGCAGGACCCAAAGGGAGCCCCCAGAGCCCCCAGTCCAGAGGCAGCCCCCATGCCAGGCAAAGAGCTGATTGGTGAGGGGGGACAGCACTCTCCTCCCATGCCAGGCAGGGAGCCAGGGCTCCTGGAGAAAGACCGTGCCTGCATGAGACTCATGTGGCTGCTACTAAAGCAAGTTAGAAAGAAAAGCAAATAGGAGATGCCTGTGATGCTTTGGTTCCTGGGTTTGGTTTGTGTTTTCAGTTAATGTTGTGGATGCCTGGTTCCTCTTCCCATCTGCCCTGCGCACCTCCCTGGTGCCACCATCCTCACCCCACCGGGAGCTGCTGCTGCTGCGGCTGCTGCTGCTGCTCCATGTTTCTCTTCCCTGTACAGTTATGCAATCAGTGACACTCTTGTTAGAGCATGAAAACAGCTATTGTCTGCCGAACTACCCAGATGTATCAGTTGCAATGATTAAATATTTTGCAAGACCCGATCCTGTTTCTGTGGAAATCTGGTTTAGATGAGAGCAGTTTTCACCAGCTCCAGAGGTCAGCAGAACGTTTATGGAAACAATTCCTCAAGTCAGGGTGAAGTCCTCCAGCCTTGCACTGTTCAAGTGCAACTCTTGCAAATCACATTGCCGGGGTCCAGAGAGAGCCCTCAACAACCCTGCAAATGACATCCCCCGAGGGAAACAGTAGAGGGATGAACTTTGTTTCCCCACAGGCTCCCCCTTTTCTTTCCATCCCCTGCTGTTGCCAGATCCCACTCCTCCCTCCCCACCACATTGCAAGCATTTTGGCACAGCCCTGTGCCTCACACACATGCTAAAGCCACTGAAAGAGCTGTCGAGGGGAATCGGGCCCTGATTGCTGTCTCAAAAGCAGACGTGTATCTGGAGCAGCGTGATGAACTGCAGCCTCTCCACCTGCCACATTTGCAGCTGTGTTTGCGCATATGTGTGTTTTGAGAGGAAAGTTCATCCTCAAGCCAGAAATTCATTAGGGCAGTGTTGAGCTGGCTAGGACAATAGCGATCTGCTTTGGCCAGCCCATCCTCTCCCTCACGTGCAGTCAGGCATGCAGAGTTTAGACTTCAATTCAATTAGTAAGTGGGATATTTGTCTGTAGTGGTAACGATTATCTTTCACCAAAGTGTGCTTCAAAAGTTTGCATGCCAGTCAGCTGTTGAAAGAGAAACACTTTGACCTGTGACATTTAAGCAGAAGATAACAGACTCTGATCCCGGTATCTTCTGCTGGTTGGAAAGGATGCCAGGAACATCTCACCCGAATGTTAGTTGCAGGCATACAAGGAGACCACTGGTTCCTGATCACAGTTGCTTGCAGAGGGAAACCCCAGCATTTTTACCTCCTTTCGTCCTGTGAAAACCTAGCTGTGGAAAGTCTCACCAAGAACTTCAGTTAGAAGGAAAAATGCTAGCTTCAGGTTTGGTAGCTGCCAAGTGCTTAAGAGTCAGAGGCTCAAAGATCAGGCCCAGGAATCATACACCCAATAATGAGAAACTACGGATTCCCTGCTCTCCAGCAACAGAACTTCTCTTTCATCACATACAAGATAAGCAACTCTCTGAGCTGTGAAATGTCTTGTTTGATACTGAAACAAGGACTCACCCTAATATGTAAAGATCACGGCCAAGACTTGGCTTTGGTTGGCTTTCCCCATCACACAGTCCACAGAAATCCAAACACAGACACCAGCCTTGCTCCCATCACACACAATGTCATTCTGCAACTCTAAGTGTCTGAAAGCTCAGGGTCTACTTTAACCACAGCAGACACTCTAAGATTTGCTGCCCTTTCCCTCCTCCACCATTCAGAAATAGTATCGGGCACCTTCCCATTGCTGGGGATACAAGCAGCCTCTGTTGTTTCCAGCCTAAAACTACCCGGAATTCATTTAATTGCTGTGCACTGCAGCCTGCTCTGACTCTGGAGTCACAGATGGACATGACTTACACATCTTGCTATGTCAGCTCAACAGCTTAGCACCCTGACATGCCCATAGCCTGCTTTCCTCCTTCATGTACTGCAGCCACAATGCATTCATTCAGAGTTTAAATAGGCAAACAGGGCTCCTTTCATCTCCAGTGGGTTACAGATAACGAGCGGTTTTGCTGGCAGATCAAGTCAGGGCTTCATGTTGTCTTCCTGCCCAGTAGCTTGCCCTGTGCACTCATGCCAGGGGCAAACCCTCAAACCGCCCAAGCCAGCTGCTTGCTCTAGGCAGGGGAATTGTGCCTGGGAAATGCTCGCAGGGATCCCTCCACAACACACCATCGAGGGCTGTCACTCTTGCAGCTGCCTCCCTCTGGCACAAAAGCAGTAACCAGCAGGCGGACAATGGTAATATCTTCCTTTAGCATGGCTGGTTTACAGTGAACTTGCTTTAAATTACAACTGAACAAGCAATATTGCTTAGACAGGTATTTAAAAAAATGAAAAAAAAAAAAAGCCTTCTCTGAAGAAGCAATCAATTTATAGTCCAGCTGTTGCTTATACAATTACAGCTTAATTTTGAGGTTACAGACCCTTTCATGCAAGATTCAGATTGGAAGTTCACTTCTAACATGATCATAGCTTTGAGCTATGACGCTGATATTTTATCTGAGCTAGGCAAGGCATTGATAGATATGTAAGAGGAAGGGGCTTTTGGCAAGCAGAATTTCTCTTTTTCCACTGATAAAACAGCAATTGTATTTTTAAATACTCTCTAACCTCAACCAAACTGCACATGCATCTCAGATCACAATCTTGAGGCACACAAAGAACAGATGAGCCCTTGTTTCAGGCTCCAACAAAGATTTGCAGAACAGCGTTCAGCACATTGTAGTTACCCAGGAACAGGCCACTTCACAACACAGACTGTATGTAAAAAGGCTTTTGGGTGGAAATGTATGGGCACAAATCAGATATCAGCCATATAGAAATGAGAATGTGGGTAAAAAAAGTGCATGTGGAGAAGGAATTAGGAGGATCGTCACACCATCTTAGGTTGATTTTAGGCATCTAACTTGGGTACTTATACCAGCCCCCTCAGCAGAGTATCCAGAAGGCGACTCAGATCCCCAGAGCCCAAGTTTGGGCTGTGCCTTCCCCCAGCAGGTTGGCCCGCCTGCACCCCCTGGCACAGCAGCCACCTCAATGCCTGCAGTTCTGCTGAGTGAGGAGCACCCATACCCTAGAAGGGCATCAAATCAAACCAAGGCTGCAGGGAATGACAGGAAAATACACATAGCACCCAGATCTAAAGGGCTTGCTGCATACGTAGACTAATGGCTGCAGAAATAAAAGGCACATTGCTTACAGCACCTTACAGCGGAGGATCTGAAAGCAGAACCTGGAGCTGCTGAAGCCCTGGTCACTGCTCAGACACCCTCCCTGGGGTGCTGCTGGGAAATGTCCTGCTCTGCACCTCCAGCCACCTGTACCATGCTGACTGGGAACCCCTGCACAGACATGCCACCAGCCCGTAATCTCAGTTGCTCTTCCGAGTCCTGGGACCCCATCTCCTCAGCAGGAAGCAGCACTATGCAACTCAAAAGTGGCTTCCAGCTGGTCTTGCCTTCCCTGCCAAAGCACAAATCTTCTCTGTATGTCATGAGCCGGAAACAACACTTAAATGCAGGCAGCTTCAGAGGACCACCAGCTACCTGGCATGACAGCTTTTCTAGAGAGGTGAGAGTCTAGAGACAGAGCTGTAGCTGAGGCCAGTATATGTTTCCTCCCAGCTTTGCAAGAGCCACTTTTTGGGAGAAGATGAGACCAAGCTATACCTTCAGCCAGCCACCAGCCTCAGCTCCTCTCCAGGATGCACATCTACCTATCCCAATTTAAGAAATGGATATCAGGCATTGAAGTGCAGCCAGAAAATCATGCCAAAGAGTCTTCTTTTCAGGAATAAACATTATTCTCTCTAGGCCATAAACTGGATTTAAGCCACCCAGTTACAAGGGAGAGATTCATTGTCAATGCCCAAATTACCCACTGGCATGTGCAAGTTTCTTTTTCATCTCTCATCCATACACATACACACACATACACACATACAATCACAGGTTGTTTCCGCCACTCCCAGCAGCGTCTGCAAGCATAGTTCTCCGGTAGCAGTCACAACAAATAAAGCTCATGGCACCCACAAACTGACCAGTGATCACAACCCTCAAGCATGGCACGCAAAGGTGCAACCCCACAGTCTCTGCCCCTCAATGAACCATGGGCCAGACGCCCCCACACTCTGCAGGGACGGCTTTTCAGAGATGTCGGTGTGGATGGTCAACCAGCCACTTCCTGAGCCAGCCACAACACCCGCTGTCAGCTGTCTTTGGGAGACTGTGTGGAGCTGCAGGGTGAAAGAGAGGGGCAGAAGGATGCTTGAACTACCTGATCAAGAGACTTGCTGCTGAAAGCCAAGAAAGTCTTTCCTGCCATAGCAAAGCTGCTTAATGCATGGAGGGAAAACCTGCCACAGGAAAAAAACCTAGCAGAGATGCAACGAAGGGCTCAGCATTTGGTATCACCATGGTGAGTCCCAGAGTCCCTGAGCCCAGAGGCAAACTGTTATCCTGAATATCCTGGACTGTCTGAACACTAGGTGAATGCCAAGAGTGTGGAAATGCCAGGTCCCTCCCATGGTGACAGGAAGGAAATTGTGGGGAAATGGTGCACTGATTTGCAACAAGTTGCCATAATTCCCTGACAAGCTGCTTAAACAGCAAGAGCTTCCCTGGAGCACGTGCTGGGCCTCTGAGAGTTTATGAAACAAAAGCCATTGGTGTTTTCCATGTCCTTGCTGCTGTTATAAAACAACAAGGACCAGTGGGAGTCAATGGAGTTCCACTGTTTCACATCAGCGGAAAGAGCATGCTTGAGTTACTACAGCACTGTTTTTCTCATATGACTACTCTATATGATAAAACTTCTAATTAACCATATGGTAAATGTGATGGGAAAACTCTTTTGCTAATTATTTCTATACCTTTAGGCAACAGAATAAGATCAATATGTACCAAGAAAATGTTAGTCAAAAAACCTTGGCAACTTGTGCTGTAGATAAGTTAACAGCATGGTGGCGGATGAGAATGCCTTCGCAAATCAGGGTGCTGGTGAAACTGGCCTGCAGATGTGTGCCACCCACCAAAGCCACCTCTGCTTCCTTCAGTACAACCTCGCAGCTCCCTGGAATGGGGTCCTACACCCCCATCCTTCATGGCTGTTCTGCAGAACATACTCAAAGCAGAGTAGGTTTTCCTACACATTTTTGTATTGAAAAGTCTATGCTAACAGTTATTTGCTTTAACTCTACTGGAACAGCCAAAAGGAGGGAAAATGACCTTGGCAGCCATGCAACTGTACTGACATAATATTGCTTGTTATTACTTCCAGAGGAATAAATTTTTGTATTTTGACACACTTGTATAAAACCATGGCTCACCATGGTGTAACCCCATGACCCCTCATTAATAATACCTTCTCCCACATGCAAGGACATACCAGATCTAAGGATTTAAAACCAAGGGGTTTGTCATTTCAGAACCTCTGTTTTGCTGTGCCCACTTTCACCATCCTTAGAGGATTTGCATTCCCAAAATCTGATGGAAGTTTTGTTAAAGTTGGGCACCCAAAACCTGAGCCAACCTAAGAGTTACATACGCTTGAAAGCCTTAGTACATTAACTTTGTTTGTCGGCCACGGAGTTAGTTTCATTGATCTGAAAGCAAGATAATGATTTACAAAACAAAACCACAACCACTTGTTAGCTGTAAGAATCTTTATATATGCTGCATTAATTCAAATGTGAATTAGACCGATTAGACATGGAAATGCAGCCGAAGCCCTCGGTGCTGGCGGAGCGGCTTTCCCTTCCAGACTCCTCGCATCAAGTCCTGTCCTGCCATGTTCCCATGCCAAACTGGCAAGGGCCCGCACCCCGCCAGGAGATAAAGCCGGCTGCCGCACTAGAAGGCGCATGCAGAAGGCATGTCTAACAAGTACACTCTCATGACTAACATTTCATTTCTGCGATAACACGCTTGGCCACCTACACAACTAGCCCTCTGAATAAACACTTTGCTGCACGGGTTCCCATGAGCAGCAGACTGATGGGAGAACAAGATAAGCTTTTGCTGTTGCTCTCACAGGGGTTTGCTAGGTCTGGACTATCTGCCAGATCTCACATACAGCTCTTGTAGCTCCATTTCCTATCAGTCATTTTGGTCGGGTCCACTGCTTCGCTACCAAGGCACCAGACCACTTCTTTCATTTCTACAAGTACATTGCTGAGCTCCCAAAATGCCCATGTGAGCACAAGATGTGGTGGGGCAGATGGGATAGCACAGTGAAACCCCTTCCCATTAGACGACAGATAGACATCAATCAAGCCAGATAAGCTTTTCAGACCCAATGCTCAACAACCCCTGCCTGGTGAAGGCACCCCCCACCTCCTTTCTACTTTTTCCCTCCCTCCACATTGTCCCAGACCAGTGTATTTTGAAAGGCATATCTCATGGATCCATGCTGTCATCACACACCAACAAAAGCCTTTGCAGCTTCCAAATCTTCAACAGAAGTTTCCTGTCTTTCAAATACTAGATCACAGACTCATTCACAAGAATGAGTTTACATCAAAGTCAGTCATCAGCAAAAGTGTATTAAGCAGCACAAAATAGGCATGTCCAAGAGTTGGCTTTTCTATCAGCACCCGTCATTGCTTCCATTTCCTCTGTGATACTCTCTCGGCTCTGTGCCAAAGTAACCTGCGCACTGCTCCCAGCCCCTGAGTACCATAGGATCGTTTCCCTGACATGTGAAAAGCCATGTAAAAATCACTGTGTCCCATACCAAGGGTCACACCTCTGCAGAAGAAGAGTTGGACAGCTCAGACTCACTGAGCATCAGGGAAAGAAAAAGCAAGGGAACCCTGTGAAGAGCAGGGACGGGGCAGGGAGACACAGGACCATGCCCATGTAAACAGACAGAGTCATCCCACTGGCAGTTGGTGTGGAAGGAGTTCATCCTCCAAAACACATCACACATTCAGGAAACCCCCTGGGAGTTTTGGGTACGGTGGGATCCCAGCATGGGCTGGAAAGGCAGGCAGAAAACCTGGGCAGGAAGCTATGAGGCCATGGGCAGAGTACATCCAGAAAAAGCAGCCTGGAAAGCAGATTGACAAGAGCTGCTTTTAAGTTGGATTTTCAGATGCCTGCCATCGCCAGGCAATGAGGGGTTGGTGCTGGGTGGAGGAGGTGAGAGTGGCATGGGCATGCCTGTTAGCACCCCAGCCACCAGCACTCTCATCTGTGCAGAAACCTAGGTGGACCACCATAGCAATCACGAGCAGCTTTATTTCTCAGTGGTCTTTAAACCAGAACCACCTCGCCTCCTTGATTGTTTGTATGAGGAGCCTCCTTCCCCTGATATCTTTAATTAAGAGGGTTGTGTGTTGTTTTTCTTTTACTGTGTGGTAGCTTTTATCTAACAGGTATATGTAAAAAGGGTGCCTGGGGAAAATCATATTCATGGGAACAAACTTAGCAAAGCCACTTTAACCCAGCTGCTTTTTTAAGAAGCACCTCAGGGCAATCCCTTGAAGATATTTATGCTCCTCCGGTGAGTTAGAGGCTTCTGAAAACTCTCACTAGTTCCACTTCCCTTTATTCCCCTCGGTACAAACAGTGGGAGCACCACTGTCCCCCTGCTCCCAGTCTACAGCATTCATGAGGAGCTGCTTTAAAGCAAGGTGATGAGCTCCACCCTGAAAGCTGCCGAAGGCCCCAGCCCCTTCCAGCACCCAGGGAGCACTGCAGCAGCCCAGGGGCTTCAAATGCGATTGCAAAATTCATACAAATGTAAATATCTGCATAAACCACTGCTGACGAGACGCCTCATGGCTACATCGCATGGGCCAGGTACACATCACACACTTTTCTTTTGACAGCGAAGTTGACAATCAGGGGTTGCAATGTCTAAATGATAGAGCTTGTGCTGGCAAAACACAGCACAGCTGGTACCACCGTCCTAGCAAAACTCAAGGATGAGTAGAGGTTTTAGATTAAGGCTGAAGATTGAAGAAGTATGGGGTATTTTTTGCAATATTTTATTATTCCTTTTGGATAATATCAGTATGTAATATCACTTCTAGATTAGACTTAAGCTTTTGCTAAAAGTTTACACCAACTACCTTAAAAGCTTCATCCAGATTCTCCTGAAGTCCACATCAAAAGCATTTTCTGGAGGAATCAGCCTCTTCCCAAGCAGCCCAGGCCCATGCTTTTGTAGAGGAGAGACCCACAGCAGAAGGATGGGGGAATGCAATCATGGTGAATGATACAGGCCTGTGGCCAATTTCACCAGCTTTAAGTATTCAGAAATTATGAGACAGACTATTGCCTCTCTCGCCCATAGATCTTTCCCATACCAGATGAAAAAAATCCCCACAAGGCTAGCTTGTACATTCATCACTGAAAGGAGGAAAAAAAAAAAAAAAAAAAAACAAACCAAACATCTGGGCGGTTTCCCTTCAGATGCCTGAGCAAGCGGAGTATTCCAGCCACAACCCCAAATGTTTTCACCGCAGTGCTGGGGGCCAGTGCGGCTCCCTTTCGATGGGCACAGTGGGGCAGGCAACTGGAAAGTCAGGAGAGGCTCCCTGGCAGCTGAAACCCTGGGTCCAAGGGAGCAAAGATGAACGAAACCAGCCCAGCGCAGCTGATGCAAACCATGACCCAGTTGCAGAAGCTGGCAACAGCTGTGTGAGACTCACTAGAATGTTTTCAGCATCTGTGGAGAGGGTACCCTGTGGGGAGAGGGAGGGAGAGGGCACCCACTGGTCGTCTTTCTTCAGTGGAGGTTGGCAGAGCTAAAAATTGCCAAAAACAGGCTAGAAACTGGGGAGGGTTAGGCCACTTAAATTCAGGCGGCATCACCCAGCAGCCCCAGCACAACCCTCTATATGGCACTGCCAGTGGAGAAGGAGCCAGGCTACACAAGCCCCATTGGCATTGCTGCCATTGGGTTTTATTGCTTGTGCTGCACCCAAACAGCAACAGCCCTCGGGAGAAGCAGTCTCAAAGCACTTCCAAAAATGCATGCAGGGCCTTGCTGCTGAGGAGGCTATGGCCAGCCCCAGCCGAAAGAGACATGCCTGGACTTCTGCTCCCCAGCTTGCACCCAGGGTAGCACCAGGATCAGTGCTCCATGCTCCTGGGGTGCGATCCTGCTCCACGCACACCTCACCAGGGTGGCCTGCACCGGTGCCTGGCCAGAACACCAGGAGCACAGGGGAGCAGCGAAGGGGTGCAGGCTGCTCCCCTCCAGCCAGGTGTGCTGCGGGGTGTCACAGTTTGCCCTCAGTCCCCATCCCGCAGCTGCTGCTGCAGGGCAGGGGCAGGACTCTGAGCCAGGCAGACCTCTGGACTGATCCCTTGCATTCACGTCACTTATTTCTGGTAAAGCTCCAGTTTTCACATCTCTGCTGAAAATGCTGGATGAGAACACAACTGATTGTTTCCAGACAACTCCCCTGGCTTGTTTTTTGGCATCTCCTATCCTTTTCCTGTCTGGTTACTTCACCCTGGCACTTTTTCTGCTCCTTTTCTGTTTACAACCCAGTAAGATGTGGCATGATAGAGAAGGAGCAGAAGTGGGGATCACTGCTGACAGAGACATTACAGACCCTCTCTGGCTGTTGAGACGGGGATTCACTCAGTGCATGGGCATTCCCTCAGTGCACACCCTCCCTTGTTATCCCTGCAGCATCAACAACAGCCAAATCCCTGGGCACAGGCTATTTGTGGGAAAGTGAACAGAGGAGTGTGAACATGATAAAATAGAAACCATTGAGCACTCACACAATCTTGGGCCTCATTTGCACAGCAAACATGAATGGCCAATGTCAGTCTCTTTGGCTGTTGTTAAGCTAGGAAACAAAAGGGGACCTGTCTGTGCTGCCCTGGGGGACAGCCCTCACAGACACACTGACCCTGCTTGCCGGCAGGTCAGTACTGTGCTCACCAAAGCACCACACTGGCAGCAACATGGAGTGGCTGCTCAGGAGACATGCCCCCCACCCTGCTCTGGCCCTGCTCCAGTGGCTGGTGCAGATGTAATTCTTCCTGTCTTTGAGCAGGACATTATATATGGGGGCCTCTGGGGACCCCTTTGGGAGCCCTTGGCAGCCCAAATCCCTGTCCAGCAGCTCTGAGGCTTGGTCTCACTTTCGGGATGATATGCACATGCCTCTTACACTCACAGACATAGTGAAAACTGTGCTATAGAGCCCCTTGCATTGCTAACACCAAGGGTAACCTCCTGGCAACACAAACAGACTTCACAAGAGGCCTGGAGCATCTAGTGATGCCACCATATCAACACTCCTCTGATAAGGATTGGTCAGGGAGTCTGCTGAAATTTCCACACTAGGATACCAAAATACAAGTATGTGCATATTGGCCAAGCTGGGGGTTTTGACACAGAAGATGGAACAGAACTATTATTGTTGTTGTTGTTATTTTAAAATTACCTGTTTCCAGGAGAATTCAGGAGCTCCAGTCCTAATCTGGGCTCCACACATAACAGAAGGATGTTTCTGTCCCAAAATTGCTGCTCAGCTCATACCAGACCACAGACTAGCAGCCCAAGGTAGCAGAGATAAAATCGCAGCTGCATACCTTTATCTTCTGCCACCAGCCTGGGCTGTTAGGAACGAGCATTGTTAGGCTCAATCTCCTAAAGCAAGCATGGGAGCCCTACTTGAGCTGTACTTTTGCTTGGGAACTTAGATCACACATCCAGGCATTTCACGCTGCAAAACACCTCCAGCCCAGCATTATATGTTTAAATGTCAGTCTACTCTGAGCTTCTGTATCAAAGGGCAAATGCTGATGGGAGAGAGGCAGAGAAGTGCAGCAGGGAGGTAAATAAAGGAAAAGGCCTTCAGAGGCTCACAGCTGCCCTGGTATAAAAGAATCATCTTTCAAGCTGATAAAAATTATGTTACAGGCTTTGATAAGAATAATCTCCCGGGCTCTGATAAGAATACAATGAGAACAAGCCTTTTATAATACAGCATTAGTGAACCACAACCCCATCCTGCCCAGAAATACTCTTTCTAGCTGCCGCTTCCTTTTGTTCTCCAGCAGCACAAGCACTGAAAAGAGCTACTTTAGCTTTCCTCCTCATCTAGCTAACTTGAGCAGTACAGCCAGGAAAGGATTCGATGGGCTCCACCCTACTGAATATGGAGCAATTCACTCCAAAGCAACTAAAGCATGCAAATAATTGCATTGACTTCAAATGAAATTATTCCTATGTTTAAGTGCACTACTGAATCGGGGCCAGGATGCTCAGCACTCTGGAGTATCAAGTCTTAAATGTTTTGGAAAGCTTTAAGTGAGAAGGAATGGTTTGGGAAATAAGGGGGAGGAAAGTGGGCGGGAAAGGAGTTCTCCCACTGAATAACAGGGCAATTATTTCTGAAGTTTGTGATGGATACAAATAGAGAGAAGAATAATGGTGGAAGGTCTGAATCTGTTTGGACATTTGTGTCAACCATGACTTATCACTTCATTTCCACTCTGACCCAGAAACTGAACAGGCTATAGAGATGAGAAGAGATATCCTGTAGTGGCCTATGCACACAACTCACCTGCTTTCTCTCCCTATTTCCACTGCAATACAAGAACATATTCAGCCAGCCTGCTATTCTTGAAGGAATGAGGTGGGTTCCATGGCACTAAAAGGGGCTGAAATTCTGCACATCCCAAGCAGAAGAAGGTAGATATTTTTTTTTTGGGGGGGGGTTAAAACTTAAACTCCATGAAGCTCCATGAAGCCAGCTGAGAATAAACATCTTCCCATGAACACGGGGGGGATGCCCACAATGCCAGGGGACAGCTCAACACTTGATGCCAGGCACAGAGCTGTTTTGCTGGGTGGGCACAGGGATGTCTCCCCCAGAGCCACTGGTTTGGCAGGAGGGACCAGCACAAGTGCCCAAGAGAATGACCAACCGATTTGGGCACAGCTGAGTGCAACACAGGTGTCTGGCTGCAGCCACCCAGGGGGCCTGTGGGCGAAATTCATCAGAATGAGAAGTGAGAATAGAAAGCCATAACCTCAGCTTTATGCCAAAAGACCACAAGTATCCTTCACCACATTACTCTTCTAAAAGGTCTCGTCCCAAGGACCTGGACATACCGACCAGTTCATTCACAACCTCTCCCAGCACATCACCAGCTTCCTCCTGCCCTAACAGACATACTTTGCACTTCTCACATCTGATCTCAGTTTATTCCAAAAACAACAGATGAAAGCAAGCGAGCATTAAAGTAAATAAGAGTTTTGCTCTCAACCACATTTGGAGCAGAATTTGACCCAGAATTAAGAGGACACTTTCTACTGGAGATCCAGTAGGTTTCTGATGCTGTTCCAGTAGCTCCAGGAGACACACCTGCTCTTGGATCTGCATGGCAATTTCTGTGGTTTGGCCACTGAGGTTGGTTTTATATTATTTTTTAAAGTTACCATTAAAAACAAGGAGCTTTTTTTTCTCTTCTTCCTCCACTTCACTTGTTTTGCAAAAAGCTGAGACAGAACTGAATAACCATGCAGGTGACAAAGTCATATAGAAAATATTCTCAGGGTTGTACCCAGAAAATATCCACCACAGTTGTTCAGTATGCTTCACCCAGCCTCAGCTTCTCACCCAAAGCCCCTTTGCCCAGCCACCTGCCTCTTGGGGCTGACCCCAAGCAAGCCAACTGCAGCAGAAGTTGCACCACTGGTGTGTGTGGTGTGTTCCCAGGGGACTTCAGTAGCCTCTGCTCTGTGTTTCAGCCTTGCTTCTCTCCCACTAATCATAGGAATCGAATGGCAGGTGATACCAGGCTGGTACACCCTGTAAGCTTTGCAATGCACCCATGCTATTGCCCCATCTTACCCAGGGAGACTGAGGCACAGCCACTGACTCACTCCACAGCACAGAGACAGGCTTAGCAGGAGGCCAAGGCTGTGGTCTAGTGCTTCCCATTGCTGATCTTTGGATATGTCTTATGCTTTGACCATTACATAAAAAACATCAGATGACATTTGCTATAAACAACCAAATCAGAAATTAAAATATTTATAAAAACATGTAAAACTGCCTGAAGTGCCATTGACCAGCCATTACAGTAGTTTTCCACAAATGTTGCCAGTGGTGCAGAGGATAATTCCAGTTCAATGAGGAGCACACGAGTCATAGTGAAACAACTTTGTAAGATGTGCCTGCTATAGGAGAGTTAAGCCAGATACCTGGGTGAAAAGAAGAGTCTTTAAGACAGTGAATATGATTTTAACAGAGTTTTTGATAATAACAAAAGTATGTAAGGTAAGCATGCCTGAAATTATGCTCAGACAGGCACTAAGAACAGTTTCTACATATAGTAAGGATGGGGGAAAAAAAACCCCACAGGTTTAAATCAGAGCAAGGGCCACGGGAAACAGTATTTCCTCCAAAAGAAGTGAAATGCACCTTTCAATGTAACCTACCTATGGCAGGAGCGCAGCATCTGGGGAATTTGCAGGCCTGCCTGCCACCAGGATATGGAGAGCAATAATAGTCGAGCAGGTCATTCCCGTCTGGGAGCCAGCAGCAGGGCTGAAATTGGACCCAGCATTTGCGTCATCACCAATCAATCAGTAACCACTTCAGGTAACTCGGGCCATCAGCCAGCACTTTTGAAAATGTCTGTGGCCGGATAAGGGCTGTCATATTCCTGATGTCAACACCAAGGTTTTTGCAGTGAACTCTGCACAGTCACGTAAGAGCGTCCAGGCTGGTGGAGAAAAATGCCTCCCAAGGTAAAGAGCGGCTCAGGGTAGCGGTAGGACAGATTTGAGACCTCACGGAAGGAGACACTGGGCCAACCTGCTTCCCACCAGTCTGCAAAGATTGGGTTACAGCGGGGATTTCCATGGTTAAAGGCTTATAAAGACAGCTAACCACACTCACAGATGAAATGCCCACGGCTTGCTGATGCTCACATTGGCTAGTAGAAATCATAACACGGGAGACGCTCCTTTGTCCAGCTTCGTTTTTAGCTCTTCCTTAATCAAACTTGTCTAAAAGCTGTTTCTTGAAGTGGGAAGAGAAATAACATAGCAAAATTGGGGCCATTATGGAAAATCCTTTGGCATTTTCTATAATGAGACATTTTCATGATTCACCCTAGATCCAAAGGGAAACATTTCTGTTACATGTCTCAAGCTGGCTGATCTAAATAACATCTGTGAGACGTGGTGACTCTCTCTTTGTCTCAGCATCTCTCAGTTCTTAATTTCTCTACCATCAGATAGATGTGTCAACAACCAGAAAAGGCTGTTGCTCTCTCAAGGAAACCTGCAGACCCCAGTTTTAGCCCTACCAAAGAGGCAAATATTTTTAAAATCACACACATAGGCAATTTTTGGTCTAATTTCAGAAACAAAGATGGAAAACATAACATTACTGCCCTTTCCACCAGATGTCCTTTTGGATAGACTTGGACAATCCAAATGAGGAGTCACCATCTCCACTAGCAACAAACACTTGTAACCTTTTTGCTGCATTGAGTTTTCATCTAATTTTGAACTTTTCTGGGGTATCAGAGGACACTCATAGCCAGACAGGATAGGGATAAGTGATAGGCAGAGGTGTAGGGGAGACATTCAGAGGATTTTAGACTGGTAGCATAGCAGTGAGTTACCACAGCAAATGCAGAGGCATCACTGTGCATCAAGGACACATGAGAAGCATGAGCAAGTGAGGCAGGCTAAGGATGGTGCTCTCAGCAGGCTGAGTGCAGCAGAATTTACAAACCAGAACTTTTCAGATATTGCTTTTTTTCCCTCAACAACAAAACATCAAAGGTTGACTAGAGGACAATCTACTATTCATGTAAAATTTCTTTCACTCCAAATCCACAGTTTCTCACTAAAAATTATGTAACATTACCATACAAAAACATTTTGGTTGAAGAAAGAGAGCAAACGATCAACTACCCTAGTCCATATGGATAAAGAGAATAGCCAGAATTTCTGCTGCAAAAGTGTGGAAAAGTTAGTCAATCTCTGTTTCAGGTCTTAAAATAATCCTGTTATTAACTTGTGAGTCTAGTCCAGCTATTAGCTTGTTAGTCAGTTGATCTCATAGGCAAGATAATCACTGACTTTCACAGCTTTTGGATTAGATCTTTAATAGGGTTTAGGCCCTGGCATCTGCTGCCTTGTTTACAAACAAAACCGGGAAAAAAAAATCCTCAAAAACAATAAGAACAACAAAGCAATACAAATACTACAGAGCTGGAAGGGAGACCAACTCCTTAGCAATACCGCCGTTTTCCAGTAATCACTCCCAGAGAAAAAAATAATTGCTATTAATGTGCACATATTAATTCTAGATCCCTCATTCTTATAACCCTTAGATGTTTTCTGTGGATTGAGTCCACTGCTGATGTAATAGTCTGGAGCTGAGTGGAGCTACACCTACCATGGTTTGGGTTCCACCTGTTTTTAGGTAAACCCCGACTTCCCGCAGTTAGGCATATCCCTCTTCCAAGAGCCAGAAAATGAAGACAAACTGTTTGTTTTCGTTACTTGGCCATCACTGAGTTATATTGTCATTTTTTTTGGGGGGGGGTTCAAAAGGCGGCAAAATCATACCAAACAGCCAGCATGGAGGAGGGTGCCAAGCAAGCTTGATGGTCCATAGGGTGCATGTGAAAGTGCCTATTTGCTTTAACAGATAGAAAGGGTGTACTGTAAGAGTGCAAAAAGTATTTCTGTGCCACATATAGAAGTTTTAGAGAGAGTGAGGGAGAGGAAGAGAGTAGAGAGTTGTTGGACTAAGCTATTAGTGCCTTTCTTGAGAGGACCTTGTGTCACTGCTGTTCTTTTCCCGTCACAAAAGCCTTTGTTTGAGGAACTCAGAGTATATGTCTGTGTAACTTACCATCAAAAGAAAATCTCTATGCAGCTTAATGGTAGCATTCACCTGCAAACCCCATCTCACAAGACACCACATCTTCAAACATCAGCTGTAAGCCTCAGACCCCTTGTAGTAAAGTAACATGATAAAAGCTAATCCAAAGCAAGCGGTAGGACTGAAGTCCACGGCAGCCCTGCCATTACATGGGGGGCTGCTGTACACATCCTTGGGGTCATGAATCAAGGCACACACAGTAATCAGAGAATATCTGTCCAAGTGTGGAGAGATCTGTACTTACTGGGAAGACTTAACCTGAGCTAGTAACGGGGAACAGCATGCCTGTTAGAAAGATCTCTTCAGTAGCAAGTAATGAAATCCATTTGATGCAAAGGTAAGCGCTATTAAAAAAGTAAAAACCAGACACTGCATGTGCATTTCCACACCAGCATAGGTATTTTACTTTCACTCTGCATATATTCCCATAGATTTTCAGAAGAGGTTTTCAGTTGTCTGGATTTTACTAGTCAAGACATTTTGTCTATTTATTCACAGAGTGGTTTGGTCTGATAAGCAGCCATATGTGCACTTTGCCTCTTCAAGTATCCAACATTTCTATTTTCCATAGGGAACAAGTCCTTTTGTAGTCAGTTCAAGCCAATTATCAAGGGAGATGCTTGATCTTCACGGGTTCCAAATGCTTTTGTGTACTTTCATTGCTTGCTTTAAGCCTAAAGCTAAGATCATTCTGCACAAATATTTTTCCATCTGAGAATTTTTTTTTTCCATTCTAGGGTTATAAGCCATTAACAAACCACGTCGTAGTTGGGAATTAAGTCCTGCCAGAAATGAGTAAGTGCACGAAGTTCTGGGAAAAGGAAGTCTCTAATCACAAGAAAATATCTGTCGGAAAAAAAAAAAAAGGGGGGGGGAGGAGGCGAATGCAGAGCAACTGTTTAGCTTAAACTACCCAGACTACCAGTGAGCATGTAGTGCCTTCTCTTCTGCTAGAGGAGGTTGCCTACCAGAGAAATAGCCCATTAAAAATTGTTTCTTATCGGTTTCATTTTCATAGCTTCTGGCCTCAAGGAGGTGGTGGGAGTGAAAGAGAGTGGCAGGGTCTTGAATGTACCCACAGTCCGTCATTTTTCAATTCAGTTCCCTGCATCGGTGGGTGGAGGCCACTGGAGGCCACCATGACCCGCACCCAGCCTCCCCTCACCGGGTAGTGACCACCTTGGGGCTTCCCCAGCAAGAAATGGGGAGCAGCGCCATGCCCAGGAGTGGAAACAGGAGCCCACCCAGCACTCCTTCAATGGGATGTGAAACCCCTGCCACCTAAACCTTCCCACAGGGCCTTGAGCTGAGCTGTGCTGACAGCAGGCTCCCCACAACCAGGCTGCACTGTGGTGGCTGGCTGAAGCCACGTTCCGTCTCTGCCGACTGTCACCTTTTCTCTACCGGCATCAAGTGAGGGTGGAGTTGAAGTTGCATATTTCCTAGTACTCCTCATTTCCCAAGAAAACCAGAAGCACAGCTGTGTCAGAAGTTTGTATGTTGATACGGAGAAAAAAAGTCAATACAAAAAATAACACAAAAAAGATGTCAATAAAAAAATAACTAAAAGCAGCACGCTATGTTTTCAGGGAAGCAAATGCAAGGAGCTGAGTTTAAATCATTATGTTTTTATTTAGCAAATAAAAGAGCAGTTTCTTCCATTTCAGTCCAAAAAGTATATCAAGCAGCATGTCATACAAATAGAAGCACAGTGGCAAGACTTAACCACACAGATACACAGACATGTGTGGTGTAGCTTGGATTTGTATACTGTATAATAATGTTACCTGCTCCTGGTTTCTTCGCCAGTCCGCATGTTATGCAGACGCCAAATATTTAACCAATTGCATGTTATTTCACCTGATAGAAGCATCCATCATAAAGCACAGACAGTGTTTATTCTTAATTCATAAGAATTTCTACCCCTGGCTAGATCCCACATGCTGTCCAGCTACAAATGCAGACACTGGATGTCAGTTTAGTAAATGGATGTGTAGCAAGTCAACAGTACATAAACTCCTAAGGTTACTAAGGATTTCCCCTGAATAGGCAGAAATTAGCTAGATTTATACCAGGATGAGAATTCATAAAAGGCACTATTTTGCTTTAAAAAAGGAGAATAAGGTCAAACCATCTGCTCTCTGACATCCACATGATCATCCAGCAGCACCAATTTTGACAGCATGGAAAGAACCTGGGACAAGATAACATCTGAGTCGCTCAAAACACAAGCTTGCCCTGCAAGACACTGCTGGAGCTCGCACAGCTCCTGCAGCCCATGATTCACCCCAGCTACACAGAATTTTTTCTCCATCCAAATTATCCCAGCGCATCAAACACAGCTGTTTTGTGCAGCCAGTGGCAGAGCCAACATTACAACACGACAAAATGGCCTGCCATTGCACTGGTCAGCCAGCTATGATTTCTGATGCATCTTTCTGAAGCTTCTACCTGACCTGTACACGGTAGATTTTTCAGAGTTTTTCCTGGATCAGCAGCAAAAAGGAAGGCAGGCTGACTAAGCAGGTATCCTACACCTGGGCTCTATGCAAGAAAAAGAGCAGGAGATCCCTGAACCCTTAGAAAGCCAGGAGAGTCAAATAGGATGCACAGCACACTGCCATGCTCCTCCCTGTCATCCTCCCTGGCAATGCAGTGGTGTAGCTGGAGACATCCAAACTCTCAGCCTCTGCATGCCAGGAGCTGGCAGAAAGAGGAGCCCGGAGAAAGATGCATTTCACACAGTGTCAGTATTGAAGGCAGGGAAATACCCAGTCTAGCAACAGGAATATCAATGCACCTACCGAGAGAAGGTTGAATCACCTAGTAGTAGTTCACAAACTGTGTGAAACCTTGATTTATTGGTAAATTGTGACAAGCGGGCTGTGCAGTTCATCTCCTAATGCTCTCTGCTGTTCAGGTGAATACCTTCAACATCATTTGCAATGTGAAGAAGAGCTGGCACAGAGCTCTAGAGCTCATCGTCAGGAAGGACTCAGTTTCTTCAAGTGTGGTTTTAACCCAAAGAGTGACAGCCTTGAAAAGTTACCTTCCCTCGTGGACTGTGTCTCTGTGGGGTGAGCTGGAGTTTAATAGATGTCTTTGGTAACCAACAAAAGTTTGCATGGCCAGATCCATACTGTGCTCTGCATCATGAGCTCAGAGCCCAGCCACGTCTGGGGGTCAAGGTCACTGCCCTCAAGATGGACTTGTGCCTGATGATCTTGGGTGTCACAGCAGCACCTATGCCTCATGTAAGGAGCCTTTCATTTTCAACTGCTTTGTATTTAAAGGGCCTCTTCCTATTGCCTCCAGATGCTTTTTACCTTGCAATATTAAACAGAAAAGAAGTCATAAAAACATGCTGTTAAAATGCAAGAGACCCAATTTCCGCTTTGCACAACACTAGGAACTTATAATAATACAGCACCATGATTTCTTAATAAACTGGATGTTGAGTCCTCAAATGAGAAATGCAGCAGGTGTGGAAACAAGCCCTCCCATTTTCTTCACCCTGCATGTGCCACATCGCGTATCTGGTTTACCGTGGATTACAAAATTTCCTCTGAAGCATCAGGTTTTGGCCCCCTCCAGACCCACCATACTTGGGCAGTGGCCTGAAACAAGATTGCTGTCACAAAAACATGTCACATTAAAAGTCACCTGGAAGAGGACGGAAAATGCAAGTTCTCTAATTTGCTTCTTTTCACAGAACCATAGAATCACAGAATCACAAAATGGTTTCAGTTGGAAGGGACTTCAGAGATCATGAAGTTCCAACCCCCCTGCCATGGGCAGGGACACCCTCCACTAGACCAGGTTGCTCAAAGCCTCATCCAGCCTGGCCTTGAACACCTCCAGGGTTGGGGCATCCACAACTGCTCTGGGCAACCTGTTCCAGTGCCTCACCACCCTCACAGTAATGAATCTCTTTCTAATATCTAGTCTAAATCTGCCCTCTTCCAGTATAAATCCATTACGCCTTGTCCTGTCGCTACATGCGCTTGTGAAAGCTCCCTCCCCATCTCTCCTGTAGACCCCCTTCAGGTACTGGAAAGCCACTATAAGGTCTCCCCAGCGCCTTCTCTTCTCCAGGCTGAACAACCCCAACTCTCTCAGCCTGTCCTCATATGGGAGGATCATCTTCATGGCTCTCCTCTGGACTCACTCCAACAGCTCAACGTCCTTCTTGCGTTCAGCAGCCCAGAGCTGGATGCAGTACTCCAGGTGGGGTCTCACGAGAGCAGAGTAGAGGGGGAGAATCACCTCCTTCCACCTGCTGGCCATGCTTCTCCTGATGCAGCCCAGGATCCAGTTGGCCTTCTGGACTGTGAGCACACACTGCTGGCTCATGTTCAGTTTTTCATCTACCAACACCCCCCAGTCCTTCTCCTGAGGGCTGCTCTCAATCCATTCTCCACTCAGTATTTGTGCTTGGGATTGCCTCGACCCATGTGCAGGGCCTTGCATTTGGCTTTGTCCATGAGGCTGGCATGAGCCCACCTCTCAAGCCTGTCCACATATCTCTGGATGGTTGACTTGGATGTCCTTCTCGCTCTTCCCCAGAAGAGGCAACGGTGGGATTCTCCTGCTGACTTTTGCTGTTAAGCACCAGTCTTGTCTGCCACAATTTTCCCTGAAGGCATCAGAGCTAACACAGAGAAGAAAACCCTGCAAAACAGAAAAAAATTGTTTATTGGAGACCTTGTTTTACCGCATAGCTTGAATACCTGAACATCCTTTTTTAAAAAGTATTCTTACTTTAAAAGAAAAACCTGCAGATAATCCATCAAGGCACAAGGAAAACTAGTCAACATGCTTAATTCTTCCCCAAGTCCCTGACCATTTTCCAAGGAAACCTATAGACACATACTATGTTTTTAATGACCCAAGTTATGAAAATGGGGAACATTTCAGGTCTCAAGTCAGTAATCTCTTTTACACATAAGCTGCCACACTCAGGCTGTAGCCTGAGGATGTCATCCTTTATACTTAATTTAAAAGAAATCCTAATTAAAGTTCCTCCCCTTCAGAACNAAAAAAAAAAAAAAAGTTTGAAAGTGGGACATGGGGGTACCCTAAAAACAGGGAAAAAAGCACTGCTCTAAATTGCCTTCAGATCAAGTCATTATCCTAATTCCCTTGGTTTAAGCTAAGCCTGGGTTAATACTGAGTTGTCAAGATCAGCACTCCCTATGGAACCAGTCAGTCTCTGCTTACGTATCAGGTTGAGGAAAAAGGAGTGAGAAAAAACATGAACCTATGTATGTGGTCAGATCTGTCCTAAGAAACCAAGAAACACTTGATTTTTTTTCATCCTCCAATTCACCTTTCTTTTCTTGGGTGCTGCTTTGGAGGACATACACACGTTTACGTTATCCATTCTTCTGGCCTGCACTGAGGTCTCACAAAAATATATGCAAGCTTTAATCAATTCACAGAAACAGAGGAAAGCCAAAGCCCCTGCATGAGGCCTTTGACAGGCTGAGATGAAACAGCAGGCTGAGTGGCAGAGCCAGATACAGCTGCTGAACACACAGATTTTGTGGCTGGAGAAACATCCCTGCCAGAGCAGCAGCAAGGGCTTCGGTCAGGGTTTGCACACAGTGGGGTGCAGGCAAAGGGGAGCCCTGTGAATCATGATGGGAGCTTTCCCAAGGGCTTCTCGGGAAATTTACAAGTCTGATCCTAATCTTAGTTTACTCAAGCATGGCCACTAGCAGAGCTGCAGGCACGCCACCCCCTCCTGCTCCACCCTCACATCCTCCAGGCAAATGTCCCGGCTCCTGGTCGTCCCTTGTACCCAAACACCGGCGTCCCCAGGCTCCAACCCAGCACTCATATCCGCCTACACTGTCTGGGGCCTGGCCCCATCCCTCACCTTTGGGAGCCAGGAGCTGCCCACACAGCCCCTTCACCACCAGCCATGACCCATCTCCTCAGTCTGCAAGTAGGGCTTTTACTGAAAAGGCAAAATAGAATTTACCCTCATTTTGCAAGCGGTGGAAGTCTCATTGTTGGATCCACCAGTTAGCATGCTGGTGGACCTCTCTGAGGCATCCACCATGCTTCAACAAGACTTAACCTTGCTGCTGCCCTGTCTTCAGCAGGTCAGCTTGCCGAAAGGTGCTTAACTCTTGAGAGATAATTCAGTGCCATGAAAAATTGGGGACAGAGAAAAATATGAGCTCACGTCCACTGGTTTACATGAAGAAAGGCTGACGACAACAGTGGGGTGACCTTCACAAGGGGCCCAGCCTGGGCTGTGGGAGGCAAGAGGATTGGGAGAAGCCCAAACCAGCATCAGTACATCTACAGGGAAGGGAGGGATGGTACTGGGACCAAATATCTGAAGCTTCAGACACAAATTGATCTCCATCAGCAGATATCTGGGTGGGGAGGAAATACTGGTACAAAGCACGCTGGTCAGAAAAAAATCACCCTTAGAATTTGGGCAGACTATTGTCTAGGCAGAGTATATGAATCTTTTTTTCTCTGAAAACTCCATCAATATCATTGATAGAATATATTGCTGTCATTTAACAGTTTGCTCAGCCCTTCAGATTGTTGCTGACGATTTCAACTTTTTCAGCAGAATTAGTCATGCTATAAACTGTTACACTTGAAATGAGAACCACAATCACCAGATTATCATCCATCTAATTAAAACAAAGCTAAGTATTTCACACTGTATATACGGTACTGTGTTCATGTGCCAAACATCAAGATACAGAGTGCTTTGGAGTTTATATTGACGTCAGGTTTTTCTTCAATCAACATTTACCTTTTAGGTCAATACATTTTCATGTTTGCCATAACAGAAGCTAGAATCAACATGCTTACGCTGTAATTATTTCATTTAACTCTTTCGGTGTTTGAAATAACATTTGCAAGGAAAAGGAAAAGCTGAACACAAGAACACAGTGGCTTTGCCTGGCCTTTCTCTCGGTTAAATCCAGAAAAATGCTATTGCGTGGTCGTTATCTGCAAGAATCACTTTGCCCTTTGCCAGTGCTGGCACAGAATATATAACAACATTGCCAGTAATATTAAATACCAGTAATAGCCCACCTGAATAGCCGGGAGACAAACATTCAGTTATTAAATGTGATGGTACAGAATTGCCTCATTAAGCCCGGTAGCTTGTTGTTTACAATGAGCTAGTGCCAAAAGAAGAACACAGTTTTAGAGCTTTTATTGCTATTGTCTCAGTGCACTGAAAAAGTAGTCTGTTTTCAGATAAGCTAAAAAAAAAAAAAACAACCGATTTTAATCAACATGAGGTATTTGAACTCTGCGGCCATTGTTTGATTCATCTCTGCAGAGATAAGTAGAAGAAAGAGTGTTCATCTGTTTGGTTTATACAAGAAGTAAGTGAACTGTTTGCTTTAGTTTACCATGCTCTGTTTTCCAGCGTTACCCACACCAGCTCAAGCGCTGGTGGAGAAAACAACATCTGCCCAGGGATGGATGACCTGTGCCACATGTGCCGCAAAAGCCGGTTGCAGGTAAACCATGAATGCGGATACTGATGGCTTCCTTGGCACTGCCATCCCAGAGAATCCTTTCATCTTCCCAGGCATTCAAGCTTAAAACAGGCTCAGGATGAGAAAAGTACATAGAAACGGTATAAATTGTGCAGGCGCAATGTCACGTGCCCTGTCAAAAAAACAGGCGCATGCACTCACATGGTAGGCTTGTTGGCAGATTCTCTCCCTTGCATTCTCTCTCATATGTTTATGTATATATGCATATATATGTGTATATATACAAATATGTGTGTGTATATATCTTTTCTTTTTTTCTGGGCCACAGGTCTTCCCTGCAAGCCTAGAATTGCCAAAAACCCCCTTCACTGGCCTTGCTCCAAATTGTTGACAAGACCAACAGCTGTTCTGCTTCAGCAATAACATGGAAGCAAGGAAAAGGCATGCAGTACGTACAGGGGCAAACGAGAGATGTTCTTGGAGAGAAGGGGAAAAGAAGGGAGGAGGTTTCACCCTTAACAGGTAAAGCACACCATCACGGAGGTGCGGTACCCTCCAAAGGGTGCAAACAGGAGTTTCTAGGCATCTCCCTAATGCAGCCTGTCTCCAGTCTCAAGGTGGGAACACTACCCCCCGTTTCTCTCCAGGATGTGGGCATGGAGTGTTTCAGTGGCTGACCACATCCAGGGCAGAGCCCTGATGCTGATACTGGGGCATCTCTCATGCAGCACCAGTTCTGCACCTCCCTCTACTCATCCCCATCCCAATTACAGCTCCTCAAAGCAGAAGGGAGGTGGAAAGTCAGTGTGCTCCATTGCAGCCTGAAAATAAGGATTAAAAAACATGTGAAATTGGCTATTAGCGCATGAAAGACAGTCTTTCCCTCACTTTCCAGTAACTCACTACCTTAACAGCAGAAGACAGACAATTAATAGTGTGGCTTCCATGTTAAATCACATTGGGGGCTATGGCTTAAACACACTTTAAAGAAACTAGGCCAGTCATTTTATGAGGCATGGGAATTGCTAAATTGGGCTATCCCTGTGCTTCATGCAATTGCATGAAGTCTGATATTGTGGAGAGGTTTTTAATGAGGGCCTTCTATAGCTCTAGGTCAGGACATTTGCATTTGTGAAGATTACAATGAAAGCACAAGAAGCAAAAGAGCGTGAACAAACAGCAGTGTTTTCATGTTAAAAAAAAAAAAAAAACCAACAACAAAAAAACCACATTCCGTCCGTGGGAATATGGTACGAAGGACTGGGAAACAATGGTTTCTATTTCCAGCTCTGCTGTCAACTCACAGGAGTCTGACCTTAAGCAAATCATTTTACTCTGGAACCTCATTTATCTGCCTCGGGTGTGTAGAGGCTCATTAGTACCCTTACTAATGAGCTTCATATAATCATATGCAAAGCACAGCATTTTAGTAGATTTTGGAAGACTAAGATTTGTGAAGCCCTTTGAAATTCAAGATGATGTAGATATGTAAAGATCTCCCTCTTACTCGCTTGCTCTCTCTCACATACACTCACTCAAGGTGATAAAGACAAATTCCATTTTAAAAACTTCAGTTGATAAGCACAAACAGCATAAACTCAAAGTCCAGTTTTTGAAGTTTTATTACTCCTTTGAAACAGCAGTGCTAACACACATGCTCAAAAGAAACCCAAACAGCAGCAAGTTACTGTAACAGTTGGTCCTGAGCAAGCAATAAAAGCCTTAACAAAGTTGAACTTTGGATTACGTACCATGTTGAGTTACTGAATTAGACAGGTTAATTTGTTTATTTCTTTGACCTGATTTATACACTCGCTATATACTTGCAGAACTCCTCCTGTTGTACTTCTTGCCCTGTTGTTGTCTCAGCAGTACAGAGGCAGTCACCTGCTATGAGTGCACAATTGCAGACCTGTGTGTTTTATTGAACTAATTGGTACAGGTGGAAAAAAAACAGTTTTCATGCCTACAGCCCCAAAGCAAAGAATGACTCTGTTCCCAAAAGAGTGTCAATTTTTTTGCAGTTTTAACAGTTGGTCTAACAAAAGATTTTACCTTTACCTGCAAATCTTGTCCACCCAATGTCCTTTGAACAATGCACTTGTAACAAAATACCAGGACAAAAGGGAAGAAGGAAGAAGGGGGAACATTTGGAGTGACGGCGTTTTGTCTTCCCAAGTAACCACTACACGTGATAGAGCCCTGCTGCCCTGGAGATGACTGAACACCTGCCTGCCATTGGGAAGTAGCAAATGAATTCCTTGTTTTGCTTTGCTTGTACATACAGCGGTTGCTTTACCTATTAAGCTGTCTTTATCCCAACCCAGGAGTTTTCTCACTTTCACCCTTCCAGTTCTCTCCCCATCCCACTGTGGGGAGTGAGCCAGTGGCTGGGGGTGCTGAGCAGCCCACCGGGCCTCACCCACAGCAACAGGCTATTTCTAGCAATCTATGTGTGCTCACAAAGGGTTGGAGTCCAGCAGCGCTGCTTTAATCAGGGCAAACTGTAGTTACTTACACTACTTTAAAAAGATGAAGTGGCAGGTTGAACATCTTCCAAAATTGAATTTAATTGCTTGATGGGAAAACAGAAACAAAAATCAAGGGGGCTTTCTAGGAAGTGTGCTAAAAACTGCCTTACAAGCCAACCGCAATATCTTTGCACAAAGCAGGGTCTTATTTCCCCTTCCATGCACAGGGGGCAAAATGTGTACCCTGATGACTTTTACTATTTTGGAGTCTAAACCAAGGCTATATCTCCCTGCAAATGTCTCCAGTAGAGCATGCTGGTAAGTCTTCCCTGTGCAACCAGATGCATGCAATCAGGGAATAAAAAAATCTGCACATGGAAGGCTAATTTGGACACTGGGCACTGAGGCAGGACTCAAGGGATCCATCTGCTATGCTCACCACAACCTCTTCCCTCTCCCTCCCAAAGCCTCCCAGGAAGGACCATGGCCATTTCATGGTCGTGAAGCTGAGACCTCAGTGCCATGTATTTTTAGGATATGTAGGTACGCTGCGGAGACTTCCTGATCTCTGTCAGGTGCCTAACCCTTATAGGCAGCAATCACTTTCAGAGGTATGGCCTGGACAGACTTTGGGCAAGCCTCCAGACATGGGCACAGAGGAGAGATGTGCTGGTTTCACCTCCGCGCTCTGGCAGCACAGGTGAGCCCTCGCTACTTGGGGAGCCACGTGCCTGCACTGAAACCAGGGCACTTTTACTGGGGAGAACGGAAGGATCTGCTGTGGGAAAAGTGGCCAGAGCAGCCCTGTACAATGCCTTGGGGCTCTGGTGAGCCACAGCTTCCCTGCAAGTGTATCCGGCTATTTGAGAGCAAGGAATAGTGCTGGAGGATAATTACAGTGGTGGGGAAATTGTCCTGGTTTGTTTGGTGCAAGCTTTGCACACACTAAATATTTGCTTGGCTGGAGGTTTTGGGCGTTAAAATTAAAGAGGAAAGATATTTTTGAATGATAGATGAGGCAAAGGTCCCCCTGGCAATTGAGGTTTTGCCAGGGCGAGGAAGTAGCAGAAAGACCACCATTTTACAGGAGATGAAATCAGATTCTTATCTCTGATCAGTTTTCTATCATTTGTTTTTTTCATTGAACCTAATTGCAGTACTTTGCATTTGTCCTTGGGTAAGGAAAAGGAAAGCAGATTTAAGGTTCAATTTAAGGGAATTAGGTAAGGTGAGGAGGTTGGAAGGCTTTAATTATAGCCTTGCATCATGAACTGAGCAGCTTTGGCCACTCTTTGCACTTGCCGTAACCCCTCAGAAACATGAGGAAAGCCCTCCACACCTTTCTCCAGCTCAAAACCTCACCTCCCTCCACATCCCAGAGGAGCCACAAGGCTCCCTCAGGATTTCACCGCATTGGGAACAGATCTCAGACTAACTCCCAGATCCAGTAGGCTGCAGAGCTCCCCAAGCCAGCACTGCTTTGCCTCGACGGGCCAGGCAACATCCAGCACAACCCCCTCACCGTGAGATTTGGGGAGAAGGCAACCACAGCACAGTAGCCAGCTTTCTCTTCTCATCACCTTCCTTCCTGCACTGCTGTTCATCCATCCCTGTGCTGCAGGTCTTGTTTCTCTTAATGGCAGGAGCTGTCCATGGCACCAAAGCAGACAGTGAAGGGGCCCAGGTTAAAAATAATCCCTTAAAAAATAATAAAAGCATGTGGGAAGAGTTACAGAAGCCATGAAACATTCAGCAAAGCCGAGGAGATGGCAATACATGTGAAGGGGCATGAGGAAGGATGGGGCAAAACGCAGCATCTCAACCCATATCCCTGAAGAACTCAGAGCTGGGGTCCATTTTCTGATATCCCCCATCCTGCAAAAGCAGGCAGCGGTGCTTGAAACGCTGGAGGGATCGGTGCCAAGCCATCCTTGGTGGAGACAGAGCTTTCCCTAAGGGCAGGGAGCTCTGTTCAGAGAAACAGCCTTCAGGGAAACAAGACATTTTTTCCCAATGAGGGGCTGGCAGCTTACCACAGTGTCCCTCCCTGAAACAATCCCAGTTAGCATTACTGACCCCCCCCACCTCCAGCCCATGCCAGCACCCAGGAGAAGCTGTGTACGACTGAGGCAGGGAGGATGCTGGAGGAGTCACCTGGACTGCTGCCAAGAAAAGCAGACAAGCCCAAGGGCCCAGTGACCCAGGGAGAAGGTGCTGCTGGTGCCCAGCACCTCGACAGCCTTTCTCACAGAGGGAGAGGAGAAGCGGCAGAGCCCCCCATGCCCCCCACTCTGCCCAGTACTGAGCTACCCCTGCTACGCATGATTTTTCCAGAGGACATCATTACTTCACGCCACTAAGGTGATGGCTGATGTATTAAAATGTCAAGAAGAAATGGGTTTAAGGCACATCGCCCTCCAGCCAGCTATGCCAGCACCACTCCCCACACTGTAAACTGGATGTGGACTGAAATGGAGAGGAGAGCACGTGTTCCCCTCCCCTCCGCTGCAGAAAAACATCCTTTTCCTTCCAGACAGGGATGAGCCAGCATAGGGTAGGGCTGTCAAAAGTCCCCACGCAGCTTGCAATCACAAACACAGTTGTGTTGCCTACTTCTGGAGCCAGGACTGACGCTGGGGTGTTTCCTACCTCTCGGGCCCAGACAACTCACAGGCCCACCCACTCCTTAAGGGAAGGCTTGTTCCCTACTGGGTGCATGAGCTGGCTCTGCATGCATTTGCATGTCTTCTGATAGCGCCTAGAGAGTCACTCTTCCAAAATCCTCACACTAGAGACACTGGGAGTCTAACACAACATTACAACGATTAGCACTGAATTTGGTCCCCATCATGCAGACCTCTGTCCCTGTGCATGCATCATGAGCCTGTGCATGGCTCCGGGATGGGCTGTGTGTGATGATACACTGTCCCTCACAGGGCAAACAGCCCCAGCCCTTCCCACACATTCACACACACATTTGCACAGACAGCTTTGGGAGCAGGGTCACTGCCAGAGAGCAGCTTAGGGTCTGAGAGCATCCTCCTGGCATCACAATCCTAGGCAAGCTTCTGCATGGCCCTGGGATGCGGGAGGTGCTTTGCTGCTATTCTGAGAGCACAAAAGGGAGAATAAAGAGAATAAAGAGATTATTTTTAAGAACAATCCTATGCTCTCCCCACTGCTGAGGATTTCCTTCAGTTGCACCAATATCCCTCCACTTCCAAAACAAGGTTTAACTCATCAGGAAGCGAAGAAAAGCAACAAGGAGAATGGGAAATGGGAGAGGAGCAGCAAGGAAAGCCAGGGCCACAGCCTGGCAGGGCAGGGGATAACAAGCCAAGCCAAGATACTGAGAGCTCCCAGGCTCACATCACCTCCCACTCACATCTGTCAGTGCAGGCTGGGGCCATGATGCCACTGTGGTGCCAAGGCATATCCCCCCACACATGCCCCTCCTGCTCCTCACCCAGCCCAGAGCAGAGCATGGCAAGACAGATAGGCATTGGGCTGCAGCCAGGCACAGATTTTTTTTAACTTAATTCATCCATCTTTTGCTCAGCAGCCCAGTCTCCATATTTGCAGCTTAAACATCAGTCTCATCATCACAGCCCATACTCACTCCAACCACCCACAGGGCATGAAAAGGGCTATACTGATGCTCCAGAGTTTTTTAAGGGAGTTGTGTACTGTATGATCACAATGACCAGGTATTTTCAAAACTGTTCAATAAGGCCTTCTATGCTGGTCAGCATATCTTGTGGAGAAAAAGCAGAAGATGGTCATTAACACCCCTGAAGAACAAAGCACTGTGGTGACGACTAGGAAATCCTCCCCTCCTGCCATGTGTACCAACAAATTGTTATCAAGTTACGCACCAAAAGAGGCTGGCGGTATTAGAAACTAGATATGAGGATGGCTATAAGAGCTGCAGTGTTTCTCTACGTTGCCTTCCCCCTCAAGACACCTCCACTTGCAAAGGAGTTTCAAGCTGGGCTGACAGAAGCTGAACTTCTATTTAGCAAGAGAATAGGCCTAACACAGATCTCCCCGTGGCTTTCTGATAAGGACAGTCAGGAACCACACCTCAGGAGGCTCTTTCTGGACTTGCTGCAGTTTGCAAGATCTCTGTCAGCCCTGGCTGAAGACAGTGCCCATCAGGTGGAGGAGGAGCTGCACCGTCCCCTCCCCAGAAGCCCACCAGTACAACCCCCAGGCAGCAGCAGCCTCCCATCTGCTGGGGTACGGCCCAGGCAGCACAGGGAGAGGCAGGCACCATGATGGCTCTCAGGCACAGTTCTTCAGAGAGGGAGTGATTTCCACAGGGGCATTTTGAGAGTTTGCTAAGATTTACTGTTCAGTCAGCACCTTGACTTAACAAGAGGCCCTGTGAGATGCAACAGAAGCTGTTAGCTGCCATGGCACTACAAAAGGACAGTCAGAAAGCTGTGTCCCCTGCTTCAAGATACTACAGTGGTTTTATACCTTATGTCATGCACCTGATGTGTTTGTAAGGGATAAGCCACCAGGTTACATCCTGGTGACCCATGATGTTAGCACTTTATTAAGAGGGAGACCAAAGACAGGCAGATAAAGACATGCAGGGAATACATTGCTTTAAAAAAAAAAAAAAAAGGAGAAAATACAACTTTCTGTGGGAGACAGTCTCCCCACAGGAAGAAGCAGAGGTTTGTTTCAAGTGGGTTTATTTTTTTTAACATTACAAGTACTTAGTGTTAAAGGAACGGTGTTTCACCTGCAAAACCAGAGTTCATTTTATCTCCACCCACTCCTCATTAATCAACCTCAAAGAGCATTTTTACAATAAAGAGATACAATATTAAACTAATGACTTACATAGGCAGAATCATTCCCGCAATCTCACCAAATGCTTGGGGCAAGCAGACAGGTCCTGAGAACTGACAGCGTTGGCCAGGGGAACAAGGCTCTTGAACAACAGTTGCACCATGGGGGACTCCCTGGTCTCAGCAGAAGCCCCCAGCCTCACTAGCCTCCATCAGCAGCATCGATGAGGCACACGACCTAGGCCACGACAATGTGGCCCAACAAAGAAACCACTTCTGGGTGCATACAGACAGAAGCTGGAAATTTTCACAGCCAAGTTTTGGGAAAGAAATGGCAATGCCAAGGCAATTTCTGGCCCCCATGTTGAGAAGCAGGATGCAAAGCAAGTCAGAGTGGCTATTCTAGACAAAGTCTCACATGCCGGGTGGGCAGGAGGGTGAGCTGAAGGCTGCAGCCAGCCTACAGCATGGGTGAATATAAAGGCGCAAGGGCTGCGGGACTGTGTGAGTGGTGGGACCTGCTCATGGGGAAGAAAAGCAAGCACACAACATTTCAGCAATGTGTTGTGACCAGAGAAGTTTGAAGAGGAGACCAAGATGATAGAATAGGCACATCAGCAAGGTTTGGCCGTTTCTGGATTTGACCATTTTTCCTTCCTCTTCTAGTCTCCCTAAGTTTCAGTTTGCCTTCTCCATCACCAACACTTTAGTAGTAGCAGACACAAAAAGGAAACACATTGGTGTCACTAGAAAGGAAAACTTAAGCCAATAGGATTTGCACAAGTGGGAAAACAGGCAAGGAAGAAGATGACTGCAATGGCAAGACTTAGAACAGACGTGAGTCTGAGAACAGCAACACGGAGCATGACAGAGAGGGTGGTGTCTGGAAACTGAATGCTGTAACGATGCAGCCTGAGCTGGTATTGAAGGCAGCTAAATGGGGGCCAGGATGGAGAAATTAGTTTGATTAGGGTTCAGGTGGAACCAGCCAAGGAGGTGAAGTAGGCACCACAGGAGAGAAAGATGGAGAGCTCAAAGGCAACAGGAGAGGCAGGATCTGGCTGCCTGAGCACAGGCACGGTGCTCTAAGGAGAAGACTGAGCAGGAGATGGGGAAAAGCAAGTACTAGAATTAGACACAGTAGACTGAATATAGCAGGATAGAGGCTCCTGGGAGCTGCTAAAGAAAAGAGGCACCAAAGAGGCATCAGCACAAATCCTGAGTAAAAAAGCAGGTTTCAAAATGAAGTTTGGTAGCAAAAGGAAGGACAAAGTTGGGAAGTGTATCCCACCAAAGCAATAGGAACAGCAGCAGAAAAAAAAAAAAAAAAAAAAAAAAAAAAAAANAAACAGTAGCAAAGCAAAAATTAAGAGAGATGGGGGAAATTGGACAGGCAGAAGACAGCAGAGCATGCATAAAAGCAGAAAGAGGGAAGACAGAGCAAAAGAAATCCACCAACACCCAGAAAGGAAGGTGTGATGCAGGCTGTGGAAGAATGAGACAGCAGAGAGCTGGTGACATAGGACAAAGTTGCAGTAAGACTATAAAGGCTCACAGGAAAGGATGGGGATGAGGTTCCATAATGTCAACACAAGACAAAAGGACCTGGGGAAAGAGGGGCAGGGAGAGATGAGAGAACAGCCAAAAAAAGCCAAAAGCAAAGCTAATGGATTTAACAAAAGCACAGAGGAGCCTGCTCCAGTATGGCAACGCTAATTAAGAGGATGTGGCACAAAGATATGATAGCAGCAAATAATTAAAGGTTGGTAAGAGGTAGTAATTTAAGGCTAATAAGAGGCAGTAATTTATCAGGAGATGACAAGAGTAAAGAGTCCAGGAGCGATAAATTCAACAATGGAGTAAAAATAAACAAGGCAGAGCAAGAACCAGAGCCACCAGTGTGATAACAAGAACAACAACGCAGCAGCATATAAACTGTGTACACAAACGGGGAGCAGCTGACAGAGGCCCAGATGGAGCTGCCAGACCTCCTCCCTCTCCTTATTCAAATCCTCCTCAAACACCCATCTGCGCCGGGAGGCTTTGGGAAGACAACAAGCCAGTGACCAGAGAAGATGCATCTTTTTGAAGTATGGCCCCTGTTGCACTTGTCTCTGCACCTGGTGTCTAGACCAAGAGTTCTTTGGGGCAGAGGCCATCACAAGATCTCCAGCGCATGTGGGGTGGACAGGGCGGGGATGGCTGCAAGGTTGGCAGGGGGGCATTTCCAGGGGATGGCACCACCCAGCAGATCCCTGAAGGAAGGTGCCATTGCTGGGCTTGTGGAGCACAGGCAGCACAAGGAAGGGGCAAGAGGGCTTAATAGTCGCAGCTTCAGCGAAGGAGCAACAACCATGCACCTCCCCGGAGAGCCAAGGACCATCCTCCATGGCAGTGGGGGAAACAGGAGCCCAGGCATCAACTGGGGACCAGGAGGAGCAGGCTTCTTTCTCCACAGCTCTTGTTGCATCTTACCAGCAGCTTCCTAGAAAGCACATAAAGTTCATTAGCCATGCTCCTGGTGCTCCTGCTCTGTCCAGCTCAGATGAACAAGGGACAACTGTCATTGTCCCTGCAGCAAGATGCCTCTCACTCGCTCATGCCCAAGACCAAAGCCAGACAGCCAGAGGTACGCACCCACCCCATTGCTCTCTGTGTCCAGGCTTGAAAATCGTGATCCTCAGTTCAGGCTGCTCCAAAGGGGGTCAGTGCCCAGCAACTGCACACCAGCAGTCAGGATTCCTCCAGTGCTCTCTCCCAATGGCTGTCACCAGGCTGAGCCACAGCCACCCCAGCCCATGCTTACAGCTGGGGACACAAGGCATGGAAAAAAAGGGCTGCTATGAAATCAAGAGAAGCGCCTTGAGACACTGATGCAGAGACCGTGGGAAAGAGGCTAACAACATTCATGTTCATCAGGAGAGAGATAAAACCACTACAGTAATAAAATTTCATTATGACAGCTAAGGAAGAAGAAACAAAAATTCTTTGTTTACTGTGTCTATAATAAAGTACAAAGGTATCTGCTGTTGCACTACTGGTTGCACAGGCAGGTTTCAGCCCTGGGTGAGGGCTAGAAGTTGCTTATGCTCTGTTATGTCATTTTCCAGGCAGCAGATCAGCCCTTTGCAACATTAACTCAGCCCTCTGCGCCACAAGGTGTGCGCAAAATACCTTTCCCATGGTCCTTCTCGTTACAGGAACAGAGAAAGGAGACTGCAAGATTTACTAGTTCACACAGACTTACAAATTTATCAAGAGAGAATCAGGAAGGACATTAAGGCCTTCACTGATGGTGAAGGATTGTGCTTCATCCTTACTAGGCATGGGAGGGTCTACGTTGGCGTTCATTCTCAGGACAGAAAACCATTAGAAACCTGAATTTTATTCCCATAGAGCTTTGGTTTTTTTACTACAGGCCTTTACTAGTGCATTCAATTTGCAAATCCAAGGGAATAGTATGGGAAAAGTTTCTATTTTTAACAAAAGAAAGTAAAAACTTCTGAAGTAATGAACTACTGGATAAAAAGATTAATCTTCTTGAAAGAGTTTTGCTGCCTTATGTACTCCCACACAATACATTTTACATACTTACATTTTGCATGCATATATACATACAATTCTCCTGCAGAGTACAAAAATAAATTGATCCATATTATAAACTTACTCTACATATGCATGTTTTTTATTCACAGACATGTGTGAGAAAGTCTGAGAAAATGAAAAACCATACCAGCCTGTGACTAGGGCCAGGGGCAAGGACAGAGCTAGATAAAAGCTGTATATTCTAGGCAGTAAAGCATCCTCTCTTGTCTGCTCACTTTTAAAGACATTTCCTCCCTCCCCCCAGCCCCCCTATTATTTTTGTTAAGAGAAGTCCGTCTATCCTGAACACTGGAGAAGCTGAGCAAATAGCATAGTTACCTCCCGGTGAGCCACCCATGTCCTGAGCTGAATCTTGCCACCCCTATCCCAATAGGAAGACTTACTTTACATAGCTCCATCACAGTATTCATTGACATGTCTTAGGCATTTCTAAAAGCCCATACCACTAAGACAAATATTTTTTTCTCAGTTTGAATCATCTCCCTTCTTTTTTGAGAAATCTATTAATGACTAAGCATGTTTCATGACCAGCTGTTTAAAATGTCTTTATACAATTTCACCTCATGTAAAAAAAAAAAAAAAAGCTTTCTTAGTTTTGCCTCAAATGCTCACAAAATGCAATGGCTAGAGACATGGGTCTAGCTCAAAGTTCCCTGCAGTTGTAGCATACACTATTTACTTCAGTGTATTTTTTACTACTCCAGGTCTGCTTTTTCTCTTCCTGTTCCAGAAATCCTGGCTTAGAAAGATAAAAATTTTCAGGGGAAAACGTTTGCAGCTCATTTTTGAGTTTTTGTCCAATGGCTGAACCGAACAGTCTGGCAATCCTAGAAGCAAGCAAAAGCAGTATCACAGACAGGGTCTCAGATCAAAGTGAGTGCCCAAAAGACATGAACTAAACATGAATGACCTACAGATCAGTCATTGCTCACTGCATTATTCATCAAATTTAGAAGGAGCAAGCAACCAAAAGGATAACTGCAAGTTTGCACTGCCTTTGGATGAAGCTCCTGCGGTTCTTTGAGTATCTTCAGACACGATTCTTTCTTTCTCCCTGCCTCTGGTTTCTTATCTAGCCGATGGGATTAGTGATTACTACTGGCTTTTGAAGACACCCAGAAATCTACTGATGAATAACAAGAGCACACTACTATCTTGATGGTTTTCCTCAAACTCCTCCTAAAATACTTCCCCTCAAAATGTACATGGTCTGCCAACTGGTGACCTGGTTCTTACACTTACATAGCACACCCAACTGCAGCACAGTGCAAAGGACAAGGTCATAGGTAGCACCATAAGCATTTCTCAAGATTTTACATTGTTGTGACCTCAAATTTCCAATTCTTCTTACAAAAAGCCCAAATCCATAGGCATCACTTACTGAGCTGGTTTTAGTGGAGTGAAAGTCCTGGGGCAAGGACCTGGGGTCTGCCTGGGGATGCTAATAAGATGTACCTGCTCAGCTCCACAAGGTTTATTGGCTGGCCACAAACAGCAGTGTTATGTAGTTCCAGTCCTCTTTTACAGCAAGACTGAGTTTGAAGCTTACAGGGTAGCTCTGGGCCTTCCCAGGAAGGCCTCAAGAGCCACATGAGCAATGACTGAGGGCCATCCCAAGGAGCCACAGATTGAAATGATCCAACTGCTACCTCTTTTCTAGGCCAAGTCGATGGAAAAAGCTCAGCATTGCTAAAGAGATCTTTTATTTGGGGCCTAAAAATCAGCCATAGGCAGCCAACATGCAGCATTTGGTACCATGACTTACCACAGTACCAACTGGTATCTACCATGGTACCAAAAGGTCATGTATATGACCAAGGCCATCTGAATAGAGCTACATGCTCTCACTAAACATATGCAAAAGCATCTCTGCACTGATATGAAGACATTTCAGACTCTTCACAGTCTAACTTGCATCCCAGACAAGTTTAAAGAAACAATGAGCAGCTTCTTTCAATTGCCTGCTCCCTCTCCTAAATCTAAAGCACCACCTTTAGTCATCTTTCCCTCAGGCTCTCTGACTAACAAAGGGGAAGGGAGAAATTTCACCAGAAACTAAGAGGAAAACCACGTGTGAAGTATAGGTTGATTAGTGCAGCAACCACTTTCTCGAAACAGCCTAGGTTGCATTTGCAGACCTAAGAGTAAAGTTTACCAGGTAAAACAGACTTCAGTCAGCCTCTTAATCATGAGCACTGAAAACAAATACACACTACACAAACACAGCCCAGGATACATTACCTTTCTCCAGCAAAACCAAGATAGGTGCCTGAAGGAGAAACTGACCTCCAACTATTTGAAAAGAGACAAGCTCTTGTGTAGCATCTCTGCACTAGTGTGGTTCCCAATTTCATTAGTGCTGCCTTGAGATTTTGCTAATGGTGATCAAATCTGAAGAAATACTCTAAGATTAGACACTGGTCCATTAGCCAGCAACACTCGGGAAATTTTGCCAGGAAACAGAGCTGCCCATATGGGCTTTGTGTACAGATGAGCATTCCCAGATAGCAAGGCCATCTGTCATGAGCAACTTCATTTAGGGGCTAGTTCTGCCTCATTTAGAGGCACAAATTATCAGCAGTCCCTCTCTTGAGCAAACTAAACCTTTCTCCTCTCAAATTAGTATTTCACCTTCTAGAAGAAATTGAAAGATGCTAAGAGTGGCTTCCTCTCAAAATAACAAAACGCTGCCAAGCGAGCACTCACTGCAGCCCTGGAGGCAGTGGGAAGGGAGGCGAGATTCTGCTTGAAAGGTGCCTTGACTTTCGGGGGTGCCACTGGCCTTTGTAAACCCAGGCACAGGCCAGTGTCTGCACCAGCAGTGCAAATCCTTGTCCTAATCATGACAAGTGAAAGGCAACAGTACTGGAGGCTGGATGACACTTAGACAACTTGACAAGCAGTCAGTTGTATGACTCTCCCAAGCCATCAGTATCTCAGACCAAGAACACCACCAAACACCCAAAAAAGGTATATCAGCAGAAGAATTTGTTTTGAATGTACCGAAAGACCAGGTTACTTTTTGTCAGATACTTAATTGCAGGAACCTATTCTTTAGCTTCCCATGTTCCCTGCACTTTAATCATCCTCAGCTCTTCCCTTACACACAAAAGCATATATATTTTTAAAAGAAAGGCAACCAGATAAGCAAACCATCAGGCAAGAATAACAAGCAGTTCATGTCGTATCTTTGAAGTTGCTTCTACCACACCCAACCTAAGAATGCACTTCCTGCATATGTTTTCTTTTTCTGATCAAAATACAAAATAAGCAATAAATGTGGGAAATGTACTTTTTCCATCCCCAGAAGCAGAGCACATTGCCACCTTCTGCAAATCCAGCCAGATAAATAGCCCACAAAAAAATAAAAAGCAAACCTTTCCTGAGGTTTGGCTTACTTAGGCAAACAAACCAGAAACATCCTGGGAACAAAGCTCCACGCGTCTTAATATCCCTTCTCAGACCCAAGCCAGAGTCTCTTCTGCCTCTACTCCAGACAGATAAATAAATGGTGCTTCTGCATCCCATTCAATAAAAGCTATTCAGCACTTCAAGTTTTCAGCACCATAAGTTTCCAAGTAAACACTATTAGCCAGCTAAATATTTAGTGTTACTTGCCCTTCAATAAAAAGGAATTGCTTCTAATAACTAGTTATATCATGTCAGATATGCCAGAACTTCCTAATGTTACAAGAGAGAAAAATGAGTCAGAGTAGAATCATAGAAGCATTTAGGCTGGAAGAGACCTTTAAGATCGAGTCCAACCATAAACCTAACATTGCCAAGTCCACCACTAAACCATGCCCCTAAGTGCCACATCTACATGTCTTTTCAATACCTCCAGTAGATATGCTTTCTTGTGAAATCACCTACTGAACTCTTGAGACAATGAAATTAGGCTCTAGACAAATTAATTTCCAACACTTCAGTTTCCCCCCAGGAATCTTCTAACTTGGAGTGCCAGGAGCACCCCTTTGGGAAGTGCACAAATGCCACTGAATGTACCATGTTGCTTGCTGAACACCTCTCACCAGCAACACCCACTTCATGCTCAAGCATTGACTGAGCACATGCTTATGCTCTGTCACCCTCATAAGCCCAAGGTACTTTATCCCTCTGTGAGATGACTTTGTCAACACCACCCAAGGAAGGAGGGCCAAGCAGTCAGATCAGGCTGATCTGAAGGCCAGAATATCTCATCAGCAATGCAGAATCACCTCTTATAAAGAAAATGGAAATGAAGTGGAAACAGTACTGTCAGACTCCTCTTAAAAAAAAAAAAAAGCTAAGGGAGGGTCACTTGCAGTGAGATGTGCAGATGACAGTGAGATGTGCAGATGACAGCATCTTCACCACAGTCTAGGCCCAATTAGCTGTTCACACAAATAGTTGCCATTTCAACTTTGTATACCCTTACTAGAAATTCAATCCCATTTCCAGTCTCCATCATCACTTTGCATTCTTACCTGCTAAACATACAGCCTCCTCTCTCCATCACCTTACTTCAGCACAAAAAGACAATTTCCAAGACTTCCAGAGACCAGTTTTTGCACAGAGCAAGAGCAAAGGAACTGCAAGAACCCTGCAGAAGCACTCAGATGACTGCAAGATTAATTTTCTACACTTTTTCTTCTCACTTTTGTGCAGCCAGGTTGAACTCATGAACCACTAACAGCCTAACTGCAATGATTTGGGTAAAGGATGTAACCTTGTCCCGTACCACATCTGCAAGAGTGTCCATTAGCAAGCCCCCAGGGAAGAGCTGAGAGCAGGGCCAGCCTCCATGATTGTACAGTACTTGGCCAAGGACCCTCCCAGCACCCTTCAACACAAGGGAGAACTGCCTCACATGGTTAATCTCTTCAGTAACACTCCACAAAAAAGCTCCTTCTTCTAAGCATCTACCCAGTACCTTCCTGCATCAACATACATCTTGCTTCTGCCATGTTCTTCAACTATCTCAAGGAATCGCATGCTGTCATGCAGTGAGTGCCTTCAACAATAGCCTCTAGCTCTCATGCTGGAAGGGATGGTGAGCAGTTCACCCCAATCCAGTGACCTGACACGACTCTGCAGGCCTGTCGTACCTGCTGTCAGACACTGCTTTTGCAGCTGAAAAGTTCTCCTCTGCTCTGTTGCTCCCTGTTCCTCCACACGTCTGGGCCTCTTCCAACCCTCAAACACCTTCAGCAGTGGGGACACCCTATGCACACAGCAGTACAGCAGGGGTGGACAACAGATTTATACAGCAGCATAGAGGCACTCTGTTTTTTCTTCAGTTCCTTTCCTACAGATCCTAATTAATGCATCATGTACTTTTCTTGACTGTTGCCATCCCACCAGCTCAGTGCTCAGCAAGGACAGTCTGTGATGACAGTTCATCCTCCTGAAAGGTCATGGCCAGCTCAGAGCCCATCTTTTTATTTGTGAAGCAAGGAGAGTCTTTCCCCTTGTTTATAGCCTCATTTGCCCATGCCAACTGTGCTAAGGTGCTTGTACCTGAGCTGTAAGAACTGAGGACAAAGGCAAGGAAGCCATAGGGAAAACATGAGATTGTCAAAACTGCTATCATTCTTTCAAGTATACAGGGGCAAGCACTCAGGTAACAACCTGCAATTTGGACAACCTGATGACTATTAGCTCTAACACATGTGCTAAATACACAGGCAATACAACTGCATGGTACATCACCCAAAATACCCAAGCACCAGCTTCAAAACCAACATCAAACATGAGAAAGCATGAACAGCAAGGTGGACGACTTAACTTCATCCTTCACAAATTGACCTTCACCAGTCTCACAGTAGTACCACGCTAAATCAGTTTTATATCAAGCTTGATTTCATCATCAGTATTTGTATCACAGACAGTAACCACCAAAATTTAATTAGCATGTTTATTCAAACACAAGTTACATAAGACCCTTCAAGAAATACATCACAACTAAGCCTCCACATATCAGATTATTTCACTTAGCTTGTCTACAAGACATACTTTGTCAAAACAGCACAATCAGACTAATTAAACAATTAATGGCAGAGAATTGTGTGTGATGCAAAAACCACTTAAGAGCAAAGACCATACAGAGAACATATTACTGGATTACAGCCCAGCACAGATCATTCAGAAAGTGATAGCAGGAGGATGTTTTCTCCAACAGAACACAAATATACAGCATCATTAGTATACATTTTGCATTAATACCCAAAATTACTAAAAAATAGAAAAACATTAACTTCAAATATCACTTGGCTAGCCACTATACCTATAAGGTAAAACCATACATGGACTAACTCTGCTTAGGAGGTGAAAAACACTAATAAGTCTCTAGAATTAACTAGAGCCCAATTCAGAAAATTACTTATGTATGTGCTTAAGTCCTACTGACACTAGTGGGCCTTACACATATTGAAGTATTATAATTAACATGGAGAGATTTCAGCATGCATCAACAGTTAAGTACATGCTAAATACTTTCACTGAATCAGGATAGTATTCTTTAAAGTACAACAAAGTTATATACAGTATAAAAGCCATGATCTTTTTCCCCTCAATCTACTGTCCCATCAAAAGAAAAAGCTCTACTGAGTACAAGAAAAACTGACAGCGTCCCCTGAAGAAGCATGGCTTTTCATGTTTTATTAACAACTCCAAAAGCATGCACAAATCAGTGTTAGAGACAACCTTTCTTAACTGTATTTCCAGTCCTCAGTCTTTCAAAACAACAGAATTTACCCAGTTTGCACTAGTATAGTATTAAAACTCTACATGCAATTTGCAAGTTCAAGATCAAGGAACTTGTTTCTTCAGTTCATTCCTCAAGTGATTAATAGTTTTAGAACTATACAACTGTACAATAATGCCAGTGACTATACACAACCCTGCCCAAGACACTGGAAGAAAGCTACAAAGTTACATAAATACATGTTCAACTTAAAAACTCTTGCACTTAAGTGTTATTAAAAAAAAAACAACACAAGAAAACCCTCTGCAATTCTGACATGTATCAGCCTTCTCTAAATAAAAATATTTCCTGTAGAATTGTCCTTGTCCTGAAGTTATCTGTATAGCTGTTTAAAAAAACTTCAGTCTTGCCCGTAGCTATGAAATCCAGGTATCTAGGCAAATGTTCCACATACTAGGAATGAAACACTCCCGTTTACTTAAAGGAATCTTATTGTTGGGTTGGTGTTGTTTTTTTCTTTTTTTTTTTTTTATTCTTATATAACCCACTATACGATAGTGAACAAAATACTTTTGTTTCATAGAAACAACTAACATTTGCCCACACCAGGCAAATGGTCTATTTACAGATACATTAGGACTGCCTGACTGACAGTGAGTGTGAGTTGCTGAACTCCAAGAAACATGGAGCTTAAAATGGCGACACTCTCTGCTGCATCGCCTTCCCTTTTAGGATACGTCTTATCTGGAAAAGATAAAAAGATGAAACATTAGCATTCATCATCCTAAACTGACTCATAATCTAAAAAACACCTAGACCCAGTTCTGCATTCCTCATTTATTTGAGCCTAGACTATGGGTTCAGTTACACCAAAATTGATCCAGCATTTGAACCAATGAAAGGCAACTGAATTACTCAGTTGCTTAAGTTACTAGCTTCTTGGGTCAAAAGTCACCTTTTTCATCATGTTTTTGTATAGCTCCTAGGAAAAAAGGGATTTTCTTCATCTGTTATTCAGGCCTAAGAATTGCTATTACTAATTATGACAACTGCAACAAAAGCATGACCTTGGACCATACCGAGATGAACAAGAGGAGGGATATTACCTCCAGTATGTTGCAAGGTTATGACGAAAAAAACATTTCTTGACAGGAGAAAGTTTAAGATGCAAAAATAAAAGCTGCAAGTGAAACCTGTCATTTCAGGCCTTCGTATATTCTGCCTGATCCTGACCTTAAAACTGAATAAAAATCCCTGAATAAAACAGCATTTGCTAGACCTTTCCTTACAAGCTACAACTCAAAACTCAAAATAAACTTTGAGAGAAATATGGCTTTTTCACAGCTGGGGACAGATGGAAGCAGAGGAGAGGGTTGCTTGGTTTTTTACCTGTTCTCCTACAAGGCCATCAGGAACCAGATGAACTGGCTGCTCGTTCTCTAAGTTCCTGGCACTTGGATCAGCTCCCTTTCGCATTAGCAGGCGCACAGCATCCAACTGACTCACCCGATACGGCAGGCTGGCAGCCACGTGGAGTGCTGTGTTGCCATTGTAAGCCTGGAGAAGACAAAGTAACTCCATGAAGGAAAGGTAGAGCCATGAGTCTTGGGACTCACGGTGCCACATATGCACGTCCAGGATTATATCTGCATTCCAGAAAAATCACCATACCTTTGCATTAACAAAAGAGAGACAGTTGGGCAGCTCCAAAAAGAGACGAATGAGCTCCAGGTTTGCTTCTTCTGCTGCCAAATGTAAAGCTGAGCGACCACTTTTGCGATCCTATCAGAAAAGAAACAGTTTAGTCTTCACTGCAGGTACTTAACCTATACAGGGTGAACATGCAGACAAAACAGAAAGCAGAGTAACTGCAGAGAGTTGAACAAATATATTTGCACTACAATCCACTGAAAGTCAATCTGAATATATATTTTAATACGAATATCTAACAAACAATGGCCCAGCTCTCACTTGGCAGTAAGCTTACATAAACAAAATACCAAATGTTATACTGAGTAATTATGTGGCCCAGCACAGACCTCAACTGGACAAGTAGTTTTTAATTAAAATTTGCAGTTCAAGAACAAGGTATCATCAGCACCCTATTACTACAGATAACTCTGAGTGCTTCAAACATATTCTTACTTTTAAGACACAACCAGCTGCAGCCAATGTAGCATCACTTGTAATCCAGAAATTAGGCTGTCACCTCCCTCTTTCCCCAGGGTTCATTTGCATTGATAATACCTTGTTCTGAATAAATGCAACATTCCCATTCCAGTTCAGTAAATTAAGTTGTAGGGAAGCTTTCAAATTAGCCTACTTCCTTTGTAATAAAGCTGAGATGTGGCATGGGAGAAAGGGACACATTCTGCTTCCACATCCTCTCTGGATCTGGCACTTCATGCCAAGCCACATACTTACTTTTGCTTCAACAGATGCTCCCATTTGTATTAGAGTCTTGATGGTTTCTACCAGGCTCTTGTTTCTCAGCAGAAGCTCCTGGACCTCAGGGGAGTGAGGTGGCTGACTGTTTTGCAATTCATGCAGCACAGCATTATGGGCCAGAACAGCACAGTGCAATGCTGTCAAACCTTAACATAAAAAGAAACCACCACTAATGAACAAATGCAACAGAGAAGTATTGACTGGCTGCTTCGTTTGAAGGATGGATAAAGGAGATTCTCTCTCTGTCAAGCCCAGGGACAGTTTAATTTTTGTAAGCAACAGTGATTGCTCCTGAATGGCTCAGGATTTGGATTGTCCGTCACCAGAGGAGTTAAGTAGCAACCTACTGTGAGCTCTTAGCCAGCAGATAATAAAAGAATCAATTAGTGAATTTTTTTTACAAAATGTACTTTAGAAAAAGCTATTGTACGGAAAGTGGTTCAATTAAAACATCTCTCTAGTGTCAGAGATTCTGGTCTCTGTACCCACCAACGTATCCCTGGCACTCACACTTTTTTAACAACCACCTATTACCATCTACACTCTCCATGCCAAACACAGTAATCACACTTAAGAGGGAAGAGGTCCTGACAGGCACAGACTAACCATGTTTTTATCTGACAAATATGCCAACTGTGATGTAATTTTAATTGCAAATTTCAACATGGCAAAGATACACTCTATTTTATTCTCAGCCTAGGATAACATTCACATCCGCAGCCATAAAACAATTTAACATCCAGTAACTCTGTAAATTATAAACTCTTAACTACTCACCATCATAGTTTGTTGCCTCAAGGTCCACATACTGATTGCTTCCCATGGCTCCCTTTTGGATTGCCTACACAAGTGGGAAGAGGTATGCATTTAGGTCTTATCCAAACCACATACTGCTTCCTCAAGCTTGTATACAGTCTTGCTGCAATAAATAATGGCACTAAGAAGAGACTTATTTATTGTTTTTGTAGACTAGAGGATTCCACCAAATTACTCTAAAACATTGGTGTGAACTTTAACGTGAAATCTCAGTCTCACTTTAAGACATTACTGCAGAGCCCTGGGACATACTCTCAAGGCTACATACACAGAGAATGGTGAAGGGAGGAGTGGTGTTTTGAGAGTTTCCCAAGACAATACAAAGTATAAGCCTCAACGGTCAGGGCAGAGCTACACCTGCCTGGTTCCTACCTGAAGGACCTGGGCATGCCCCTTCTCGGCGCAAACATGCAATGGCGTTCTACCCCAGCAGTCTGTGGTGTTGACTTGAGCTCCCAAGCTAACCAAGTCCTGCACAATGAGATGCTGATTGGCAGCCACAGCAACCTGGAAAGCACTCTGCAAACACCGAGAAGAAATTTTAAACTATTAGTCATCTGAACTCCAACAGGAAAGAGCAACTAAAACAAATAAAAAGTCTAGCTACCCGGTATTATTTAAGCAGTGATTATGAATACCAGGAAGCCAGGACAAATGAAGCACAGCACATAGTTTTACCAGCTCAAGGTGATTCCAAGTATTAATAGCTCAAGGTTAATATTAGTATGCGGGCTAAATCTCGGGGTTAATATTAAATAAGCATTTCACCACATCTTCCTCAAGGTCCAGACATGCAGCACTCAGGTGCACAAAGCAGGTGCAAAGATTTTTGAGAACCTCACCTGGCCATTGTGCTCTTTAATATCCAGCATGTGCAGGGCAGCCATCTTCCTTGCAAGAACATAGGAGAGAGCTCGTCGGCCCTGGGCAACCGCAATGTGAAGGAAGCTGCAGGAAAAGAGGGGAAACACAGAGTTACACCACCATAACAACTGGGGTTCATGTCATTACAGAGATCCAAACACATGGAAGCAGTGTTATGCTGCCAGCTTCAGATCCCCTCTGGTTGACTAACACAGGAACACAGGCACCTTCTTTCCAGGGCAATTTAAAGCATCTAAATTAGAATCTTTTTCTCCTCATTTATTAGATAAAAGTCTAATAATAAGAACCTGAAATTAGACAATACCAACACCTTATCTACTCAGTGTGCTGCAACTCTGTGCATCACAACCCATCAGCAAGACAGTACATTTCACCTGACCAGTGAAACTACTGCACTCATAACACAAACACTGCTAACGAACTGCTTCCATCACAACCCGCGGTCCACCAAAACCCAAACAGAAACATCCCGAACTTTCCACACCAGAAACACCAAGATAAACAGCACTCACGTGTCTCCATCTGAGTCTTTTGCAAGGAACTGGTCTTGAGAGATGTTAGCCAGTTTATTTTCCTCCTGCTCTACTTGCCATTGAAAAAATGACTTTCCCAGCTGCGTCGTGCTTCGGGCGATGTTTTGTTCAGGTAGAGAGACATTCAAAGTAGCCAAAGAGACACTGCGCTCCAGACTACTGCAGATGTTATTGGAAAGTAAGCTGAAGTTTGGAGCATGGGGGCCAACGTCAGCCTGCGGGTGGGCACTGGTCAGCGGCTGGAGGGGAGTGGAGATGTTCTCTGTGCCTTCAGAGTCATTCAAGAGGGAAGAGAAGCTCTGCGACGGGCAGTACTGCAGCTCATGGCTCTCAAAGGTATTCTGCTGGTAGGCAGGAGACTGGTCATTGGCAGTAAACAGCCTGTACTCCAGGGAGACGTCTGAAGGATAGGTCTGTGACAAATCCTGGTTCTGGGATGGAGGGAACTGGCAATGCTGTGGCGGATCAAGTATATGCTGGGACGTGTGATCTTGGAAGGCTTGGTACTTCTGGGGTGGGGAGAAAGCCTGTGTTCCTGGGCTGTCCTGGTACGGCTCACCAGGCGAGCTGTGACTGGAAACAGGGTGCAACCAGCTAACCTGCACCGTGTTCAGAGAAACAGGGCTTGATTCGTTCTTGATGTTTATGATGTTCTGAAGCAGATCAGAATTGCTGTCGTGCTTTGGGTCATTTTTATGCGCCTCCTCCATGTTATCCATAGAAGTTGGTGTCTGGGGTGGTGTCTGTCAGGAAAAAAAAAAACAGAAAAATTACAATAAGCCCCAAAAAGTTAAGAGCTATTATTGTATCTGCCAGTTTCTGATTATGCAAAGCAAACTGAAAAATAAAGGTGCGGAAAGTTGCTTACTAGGAGATGTGGGTGAATTTGGTGAGCCTGGCGTTTGAAAGAAGGTCCATCAGAAAGCAGCTCAGGAGCCTTTCTTTTACAACTGTGACCTAGTATGTTCTTCAGGTCTGCTGAAAAGAAAATTTATTTAGAATCCATTTGGAGGTTACTCTTACAATCAACTTTTTAAATCTTACTATTTAAAGAAAGGGGTTTTTACCTGTGTACTGCTCGTAGTTCACCAATCCTCCTTGTGCCTTTTGAGAAAAACCCAATTATTTCATTAGTATAATACCATTTCAGGGAATTAAAAAAAAATATCAAGAAGAAAGAAGCAGAGACTTGCTTCTATAAACATAGAATATACTTTAGAATAATTCTAGTACCTGATTTTCTAACCCTAATTTAATTGCTTTTAATTAAGATTAGAAAATAGAAATACTTTTATGGAACTCAAATGAAAACCATCATTTTTCTTAAAGCTTTTTAAACTATTTGTTACAATGCCACAAAACTCAAGAAAATCTAGAGAAGGACACTGTTCCTTACTGAGGTCTGAGTCGATTTTTTTTTTTTTTTTACATAAATAAGGCAACAAACTTTTTTACCTCTTCAATGCCATGAAGTTTTCTATGCAAAAATTTTCCTGTGACAACACTTGTCTAGGAAGCTTGCAAACATACACTAAGAAAGACTATTTAAAAAAAATAAATTCTCCTTTAATCTTCCCAGAATTTACTACTTTTTTTTCTGTTTCTATCTTTTCAGACTGGAGCAGTCTGCCTTTATACCATATGCTCCATACAGAGGAGCACAACAGCCCGACAAACAATTCTCTTCTCAGAAGATTCTCCAGCTCTTACAGTGAATGACCTCATTCGAATTAGCAGGGAGTTTCTGTGGTTTTGCAACACAAACACATCTTTATCCAAATTCCATTTAGAAAATCAAGCTTAGTAAGAGCATTTTTAAGTGCCTCTTTCTCCCGCAGTAAGACCTTCTCACTAATTTTTTCCCAGCTCTGCTCTTCCATTACGTATTGAAAGGAAAAACACTGACTACTCCATCCACATCAGATACAACTAGCTCGTTTCTAGCGTTATCGCATGCTTTTTTTTTTTTTATTTTTACCAACTTCAGTAACCATTAAAAGCAATTGTATCAGTGCTGAAAAATGCTAGTTACCTTGCTTTCTTCCGTGGCGGAGCCCGAGGACATCTGTTTGGTGCTCCTGAAGTGCAGCAGGAGCTCCTTCACCGAGTTCTTCACGCGCACCCCCTGGAAAGGTCCCCTGTGCTGCTTGCCCCCCCCCATGTGTTGTTCAACTGTTGAGACACGAAAACAAAACCCCAATTTAAGCCACGGAGTCTGTTTGCATACTTAAAAAAAAATAAAGAAAAAAGAAAGGAAAGCGAGAACGCGTGTGGAAACCCCAGTTTCGCAGCGCAGAGCCGAGGCGATCCCCCCGCACCCCTCCGCCATCTCACAGCCGTGCTCGCCCCCGCCCCAGCTCCCTCCTCACCCGGGGATCCCCGCCCGCTCCCGCAAGACTGGGAACACCCCGGCGGGGGCTGCGACCCCCAGACGCTCCTGCCCGACCCGGAGCTCCCCCTTTTTCACTGCTTCTGAAGCTTTTAAGCCCAAGAAGGTCCGCGAGTGGCTGCGCGGCGGGGACGGAGCGGGAACCGCGGCTTCACGCCCTCCCCCGCCGCCGCTCCCCCAGGAGGGCGCAGGGGGCCGGGACAGCCGGCGGGGCACGCCGTACCTTGCAGCGCGGGGCGGACAGCGCCCCGGGGGTCCCTCCGGCCGCCGCCGCGGCTGCTCACCGAGAGGTCCGAGTCGGAGCCCGGCGAGCCCGGAGCGGAGTGAGCCGGCGAGCAGCTGCCCTCGCTGGAGTGGGGCGAGGCCCCGTAGAAGTAGGCGAGGTTGATGGGGCTGCTGAGGGCGCCACCGCCGTCGCCGCCGACATCGGGTGCCACGTCCCGGCTGCTCTCCACAATCATGGCGGTGCCGCGGGGCGGCGGGCGGCAGCAGCAGAGAAGGGCGGCGGGCGGCGGAGCGGGAGCGCGCACTGCCAGGGTTCCGCAAGAGGCGCGGCGACGAGTGGGGGGTGGTGGGCACAGCGGCGGCGGTTATAGTGGCTCCGCCCCCACGCGCGGGTGAGGCTGGGGCAGGGCGGGGCCGCGCTTCCCGTAAGGGCGCTGGGAGGTAGCCGCGCCCGCAGAGAGGCGCGGCTCGGAGGGGAGAGGGCGGGGCTCGGAGGGAAGGGGGCGGAGCCTCCAGCGCCGGGGTGGGAATGGGCATGATGGGGATGAGGTGGGATAGGATAGGATGGGATAGGGATGATGGCAGTGAGGTTGGGGTTGGGATGGATGCCACATTGCGCCCTGTCCTCCAAGATGGCCCCTGGAGGCCTCCCGCAGCTTTTGCAGCCCCCACTCACAGCGCATGCAACCCCAAATTTCAACCCTCTTGTGCATCTGCAGAGATGGAAAACACAAGCATCACCCTCATCCTCCCCCACCACTTCTAATGGAGGTTCGCTTCCTTGCATGCATGTACCTCTCACCCAAGTGCAACGGCACACGGGAGCATTCACCCCGCTCCTGCCAGGCCTTGGCTCCGGGGAGGCTGGTTTGGGAGGATGGGGATTTTTTTCAGTCCTGTGTGTCAAGTGGGCAGCATTCAGAGAGAATGGGAACGAGTGTTGACTCACAGTAGATATGAGTCATATCTCTTCCTCTGTTATTGTTGCATGTAGTAGGCAGGGGGCAAACACAGAAGTTATTTTGCTTTTAGGTTGCACCATATTGTGGTGGCAAACCTCTCAGTGGAGGCCAGCAGGGAGAAGTGGGCAAGCCATACAATGCCTAAACGAAAAGTGGGCGAAACTATGTGCCTGCGATTACTGTTAACAACACCACTGAGTTATTTCCAATAGTCACAGGGGAGACTTGTCAAATTTCTACTTTTCAAACAAATATTTCTGCTGTCCTCATCTCTGCTGAGGTCACCATCTTCTAAAATATGGGTGTGCATTTATATGCACGAGGTTGCGATTAGGACATTTTTAGCACAGTGGCTGCCCACAAAAATATGTAGTAAAACAACACGGTATTTCTAAAGTGTATTATGCAAATTGGAGGTCTATAATTTAGATTATTATACATGTTTTAATTGTATTAAAAAACATGGTACAGGTGCAACATGAAATTATTTTAATCAGCTCATGAGGAGGCAGAAGGGAATTACTTTATATTACTCAACTGTTTCTTCTGCTGTCAGGTGAACAAAGGGTTTCACTGAGAATGAGATAGGCAGTTTTCTACTCCAAGGACTGTTGTTTTACACCAGAGATTGAGTTTATGCAGTCACAGAAAAATTTGCAAATGTAACCCATAAAATTAAATCAGATGCCAAATAGTGCCGGAAATAGCACAGTCTAATAAAGGTTAAAACTCACTTGCTCCCTGATAAACAGCTATCTCCCAAGTGCACCTTCTCCCTTATTTAACAAACCTCTTTATGCAAGTGAGGATTTGTGAAATCAGGCTGTATGTTTTAAACACGCAGGGAGATGGTTCTTTTGTTCTTCAAGCCTTAGATCTGAGTCACGATACCCTAGCCTTAGGTAGATGCTTTTAAGTGTTTCCTCATGCAAAAGCGCCTGCTGCTCAGACATCCTTCAGTCCCCAAACACTCTTTGCATGCTCAGTGGCTGATGGGAGAATCGACAACCCAGCTTTCCAAGAGTGGACCCAACTGATCAACCTCTGCATTCTCATCCCTGCCAGGTAGTCCAGAAAGCCTGTCCTTTTAATCTAGCCAGGAGGGTCTCCAACTACTGCAGCAAATGGATCTTGTCTTTCAATGAGCAAATGGTATTGTGAAACTGAGAAATCTATAATCCAGAAAATCAGATTTGTCATCATAGTTGCCTGCACTTCCCTTAAACATGTCAAGATTAAAAGTGGATTTCAAACCACAAGTGGATTTCTTTTGCTGTAGTCCCACTGTGTCATGGAAGTTCCCTAAACCACATGCAAGAAGGGACAGACAGCGCCTTTATCGTTGCTATTCAGTAATGATTTTGGAATGGATTTAATTGAAGATTAATCTCTGCATATGAATGAAAACTATTCTATAAAACAAGGAGTTTTTTGTCTTAGAGAGGGCATGGAATGTCTTGTCTTCTATTCCAAAGTTTCTACTCTCCTGAAGGCTGAATTGCTGACTTGTTCTCCTTTTACCAAGCAAAATCTACTTCAGGCAACACTCTGATACCTCAACTCATACTTGTTTCATCAGCAACATCTTATTTATCAGGTGTTCTGGCATAAATTTACTCCCAGTCAAAGCAGATTAAGACAAGTCTAATTCCACCGAGCTCTGTAACAAAAGGCTCTTTCAAAAATACACACGCCCTTCGGTTGCACAAGATGATCTGTCTTCCAGCAGTCTCACACTCTCAAAGCGCTTCCATGCAAGTTACTGGTAAATCATTGCTACATCTACAAATTGTAATTGTTAATGCTGCAGACCTTGAGCATCTGTTTTTTAACCCAAACACTACGTCACATCTGTGGTGACCCAAACCCCATGAGGTGTCTTCAGCCTCAGAAAGTTCCTCCTAGGCAGGGTGGTGACCAAAAATGCTTGTCACCTCTTCTCCTGCCGGGAAACCCAGAACAGCCTGTAAAGACAGCAACAATCTGGAGAAAAAGGGGGGCAGCTGGGAAGACATTGCAGGGCTGTGGTATCCAGACAGCTTCAGCCTGGTTTGGCCAAGCTGTAATTCAGCTCAAACCATCAACCTCCAGTGCTGGAGAAGGCTGCAAGGTGAGCTCAGAGGAGAATGCCTCGGGTCCCCCAGCGCTGCCCTCCCAGGTCTTAATTGCACCAGCTCCGGTTACGGGGATGTATCAGTAATGCCAGCTAGTGGCCAATATTAGCAACATTTGTCCTGAAAGCTTTCTTATACACATCTGGAAATAGCGAGATATGCTTATCTAGGTATCTCCTACCACTGCAAAAAATAGGAAACAAAATGCAATGTTTCCAAAAACTTAGCTTCTTACCTCACTTCAGAACACAGCCTGGACAAGTATCATGGAATTAAAACTAATCAATCTTGGCTTAGGTTATACCAATATACTTGATTACTGAAGCTTCTGAGAGTGCCGCTTGGGCACACTCATGAAGTGATCTGAAAATTCAGTTAAGAAAAAAAATATATCCTAGTGCCTCAAAGCTTGCCCTCGCTGGGTAGTGGTCTCGTTGCAAAAGTCAGAGGTTGAAAGCCAACAACTTAGCCTTTCACCACCAACTAAACATTGATGCTAATCATAGTCATGTATCTCCCTTTTGCTGTCCTAATCAGAGCCAGCACAGAGAAAAGATGTGCTGGACTTGCTGTGCAGGGCTTCCCTCTGTGTTAGGTCACTGTGTCCTTGTCACACAGGAGCAGCTGAACCACTAAGTCAAAGCAAAATCAAGAAGCCTGCTCTGTGTTGGGAGGGGGAGAGTTCTGTTAGAACAGACTTCATTGTTTTCAGCATCCTTTTTAATTGTAACCATGAGATTTTCTTTCATGTCCAGACCTTGATGAAGCATTTTAATAGCAACAGCACAAACTCAGCACGAGGGAGAAATTTTGCTCTCTAGCTTTCAGCTGCCTGATTTATCCTTTCCAGCACAAGCTTTGCAGACCGAGCTGCGATGCCACGGGGCAGGGGACTTCTGGGCTGCCCTGCGAAGCGGCAGCAAGGCAGCTGAAAGGAAACTTGCATCAGAACTGCCCTGTGATCAGCCCAGAAAAGCCCACACAAGGCATCAGGCAGTGGAGGGGGTATTGGGCAGACAGGTTGAGCAATCTCAGCTCAGAAAAATCTGGGCAGCAAAGCCTGGGCAGAGATTTGTGTGTGCTTGCAGATACATCCTCCCAAAGACATCCTACCTCCTCTCCCTAATCAGAAAATAATCCCCTTAAAGTTGTATCTCCAAGCCACACACACAGCAGCTGAAAATTAAAAACAAAACCAAACCAAAAAAACAGAAAACAGGCAAACAGAAGATGCATCCTGGAGAGGTCACATGGGGCTCAGAAGAGACCAAGGCAAAGGGTTCTTACACCACATGGATGTGGCCAGTTGGCTGTAACGAAAGGGCTACCCTTTACAACAATAGCATGTCAGCACTGCTCAGTCCCTGGGGCAGGTACCAGAGTGAATGCTGTGGGGGATGTAGGTTTTAAATAAATACATATATACATACAAACATCCATAAAAAAATCAAGCCCAGAAAGTGGAGCTTTGCCATCCCTGTAGAGTAGCACGTAGTCACTCTGCTCAGCACGCGGTCCCTCCTGACTGTCAGCAAGGAGCGTGCCAGCTCTTGGAGCAGTCCACGGTTCAGCAAGTATGGGAGCAGAATAAACATCTCTCTTTGGTCCGTCTCCTAAGCAGCAGTGCGAGACAAGGGTTAGCCTCTAGGTAAAGTGGAAGAGCACAGACAAACTACTCGTAACAAGAACTTGGTTTTGCAACACAATTCTGGGGTGATATAACCTTTGTGGTATTTCTTAAACTGGAAACAAGAATGATAGTTTACGATCCAGTTGCTTAACACAAGTGAATATTTGCTGTATGGATGTCAAATGCTCCTTATTCTCCACTGGCTCTAATTAACCTCCTGCTGCAGACTGTGAGTCGAGGTGTGCAAACGCCGCCACCGCCACACCTTTGTAGCCTAGCCTACCAGCATTTCCACACAGCACGCAAACCCCTAAGCCATCCAGCATAGTGCTCGGTTTGCTTTCGGAATAGCATTGAGAAAACCAGAGGTAAAAGCTTAGTAACTATTTCACTCCTAGAGACCTCTCAGGATCAATACGTGTGTTTGCTTTAATGGTTTAGGAGACTGCACGTCAGCAGAGTGGAAATGGTCCATGACATGGTTTTGCTCTAAAGCCAGTACAGAGAAGTCAGTGTTTCTTGCTTCTCTGCTCTGCTTGTATTGCTACATTCTTCCTAGACATTGGTCTCCAAGACTGATGTTCTGGGATTAGCCTGAACTTCAAAAAGGGGCATGTATAATTCTTCATATTAAAGGAAAACTCAGACTATTTATTTAACATATATCTTTTGGGGCTTGCTCCTTTGATCCAAAGAATGCCTTCAGTTCTGTTTTTTTCCTCCCAAACTGTTTGATATTAAAAAAAAATAAATTAAAAGTGGGGTTGCTCCTAAGTAGATCCTTTCACACCGTGTATATAAAGGGGCTGAAATCAGTACAGAGGAAAAGAAACCCCCAGCCCAGCGTTACAAAGCTGCCCAAGTGGATCTGATTTCCGTACAAGTAAACAGTTTCCCTGTACATACACCTTGTGCCTGTGGACATTCCCCTCAACATACTCACTGCCCTGGTTAGTCATGTTTTCTCATAAGCCTATGTATCTCGTTAGTTCATTAGCACCTTGCAGTAGGAACACAGGGCTAAGAAATACATGCACCGCTGATGTCACAGCGTGTAAACAAGGAGCAGAAGGCCGTTTCCCCATAGCAAAGGGCAACATCATATGTCACCTGGAAAGGATACTGTGTGTACATGAGGTAAATAGTGTGCATTAATGCCTCAGAATATTTCACTTGTTACAGTACTCTGGTTTAGAAAGGGAGTTAGAGCAGTTTCTCGGTGCTGTTCAGGAGTCTCAGTGATGCTCTGAAGGGGTAAGTATCGGTTTTCCTTGTGACTCATGACAAAGACCTTTTTCCTACTAACTCGCGTGACCAACCTGGGCCAAAACCTGTCATTCTGAGCCCATATTAATTTTATTTTCTCCTGTCAAATATAGGAGCCTGTGCTGTAGCAACAGCTCTAGTTGACTTCTACTTCAGTCTTCCTGCCTTCCACAAACAAGGACCACTTCAGCCACCTGTTAAAAAAAAAAAAAGATCCCTTTCTGGCAGGGACTGCAGAGTTGCCCCAATGCAGCATTGCCACTCAACTCTTTCGTACAGGAACAAGATGAAAAACTGCTTTATCTCAGTCAGGCTAACTGAGAAAAATACTATTTTTACCCAGGACTCTGCTTTTCTGTTCTCTCAGTTTATGTCAGTAACATATCTAAGATTAAGGTTGCTATATATCCAGGCTTCATAAACGTTTTCTCCACTCAAAAACGTTGCCCAGGCAGATTTTGAAAATTTACCCACTAGTCACATCTACCAGACAGCAGATCTAACACCAGTCCAGAAATCCCAGGCACAGTGTCAGCACATATGCAGATCACCCATGCTGTGATTGTGTGGCAGGATCAACACCGGCAGGAAGCCTCAGCGCTGATTTGCACAATCCTACACAGGCTGCAAGCATAACCCTCAGCTCAACATGCAGATGGGCATGTAGGAAAACCCAGAGAGAAACAAGGCAACAGCAGTAAAAGACAGACCCTAGTACCATGTTATGACTGCAAAGGTAATTGAAGGGAATGCCCTCATCTTATGTCTTGGTCTTATTTTACTGTGTTTTCCAGTTTATAAAGTTTAAATGCCTTTGGTTCAGACTTCCATTCACTAGAGAAGTCCCAACTTTCAAAACAAATGTCTGTCTGACCTTGGGAAAGTCCTGAAAGTCAGCTGTAGAGCTGTCCTCCATTAGTCAGACAAAAATTCAATAAACAGGAAATTTTCTCATCTGAAAAAGCACCTAAAACAAGGCAGCCAAATAAAATTTTATTATGGTAGGGAAAATGTTAGGTTGCTTCCAAGCAGCGATACAAAAACTTTCCTGGTGCTTGGGATGAATTGCATATATTAAGGTAGGTTTTATCTTCAGTTAAATGTGTGCAGTCATCTTCAAAGGGGACTGCATCACTCCATCTATGGGTCAGAATTTGCTGCCACATACTCCTCAACTACAGATATCCTACGTCTGCATAAAAGATATTAATATAATGGAAAGGATTCTAGTACCATGTTCTTTCTTCCTTTTACAGACTTAACAGCCAGTTGCTACACATTAAGAAAGAAATCCATGACAGTAATGACAAATTTAAAGCAATATGTAAATTGCGCACGAGTTAGCATAAAACATCAAGAAAGCTGGAAAGAAACCCTTTGATTTGGTGGGGCACAGTGCAAAGCTCTGTTCCCAGGCGTTGGCTCCCTCCTCCAGTTCTCAGCTGGGAAAAGACATCAACTGAAGCCAGACACTTCCTGTCTTACAGGACGCTGCTCCTCACAGAAGCCAGCCCATGGACATTTAAGTTTCCTTTTCATTTCCTGCCAGCTTCTTAAGAAGTAAGCAAAAATAAAGGCAGCTCTTTTTTCTACCTTGCACATTTTGTCTCAGGAACTTGTGACTGGGAACACCAAAAGTCACAGGGGAGTTTCTGAGCAGCACCATCAGGATTGAGTTTTGCTGCCCCCGAAAGCCTGGGGCTAGAAGCAAACCCAGGTCAGGCATCCGGGCTGCTGCAGGAGGCAGAGATGAAGGGAGGGACAGGGCTGGGCTCCAGGCAGCCCAGGGTTGGGAAAGGAAGCTTCCCAGTGCCGAGGAGAGCTGCTGGAAGCCCATTTCCAGCAGCTGGTTGATGGTGATGATGATGATATCCCAACTACCACCTCTGGGAGCGGCAGGGCTCTGGTGCAGGCAGGGCTCTGGTGCAGGTAGGACAGAGCACAGGGCTGAGGCTGCTCAGCTGCCCCAGGCACCCCGCACCCAGGGCAGAGGGCATTTCCTCCCCACACACACCCTCCTCCTATCCACTGCCATTAAACACAATGGGAAACACGTGGCTTGCTGCAAAGAAAGTCCATAAAAGGTCTAACTACCCAAATATAAATCACTTGCATTGGGAACCAAGCTGATGCTGGAGTTTTGTTAGAAGCAGAAATATAGCCTTCTTCCCAATGTTCCTAGGTGACATTTGTCCCTGATCACTGGTCACCCAGTCTGTCTGAGGGAGAGCCCAGGGTGTCACCCTTTCTCTGCCCACTATGTGCCTCCAGGCAAGCCACAATGTCCCAGCTAAAAATACCTGGCTTCCGTCTGAAGTACCCGCAAGCTACCTGTCCCCAGCCATAAGCAAGTCTCTGATAACACCATGGTACAAACATGCCCCCAGATTTTGGGGGTCTAAAATCCAGATCGCATTTCATCCTCTGCAAGAAGTTCAGTGCTGAGCTGCCTTCCCTGCCTGCCAGATACAGGCATGAGTAATGAGCTGGAGTGCTGCATAATCGACCTCATGTGGTAAGCCAGAGAAACCCTCACCCAGCGATTAAAAGAAGTTTATGGTTTGGTTTAATAAACCTGTTAGCATAACAAATTTTAAAGTGAAGATTAAGCTCATTAAACTTATTTTCATTCCCACAGATTTTTTTTCTAAATTACAACAAAGTAGGTATAGATCCCTATTTTTACATATGTTTCCCTGTATTATTTCACGCTGCACCATGACAGTTTACTCCTGTCCTGTTGAAACTGGCAGGTTTGTATGCTGGTGATGCTCTGCTAGTCTAAAATTACTGATGAGCTGCCAGGAAAGAAACTGTAATCAAGTTTATACAAAACACCAGCGTCCACTACCAATGTTTCTTCCATTCAGTGCTCTCAGAGCTTAGCTTCCCATCCATCCATCCATCCATCCATCCATCCTAACCCTGGAAAGCTACTACATCTCCCCTGAAAAAAAGAAGATTGTTTCAGAGAGAATTGCCCAAAACAGCTAAGCTACATAGGGGTATTTTGCCTCTAGATCCACTGTGGGTTTTCAAAAATTCCGGCATTCGTTGTGGTTTCTTCACACTTGGTTATTACCTTCCCAAAAGCCAGCCATTCTTTTGTACCAGACCCCAAAACACACTTGGACAATTATAGAACAAGCCACTTGTGAGGCTGTTAGAAGTTAAAAAAAAATTGTGAGAAGACAATATTGTTCCAATCAATTATAGGTTTTAAGCAATAAAGCAAATAAAATTATAATAGTGTACCTTCATGTCCGAGGAGTGAAGTTAGAATTAGCTCTACGGAAAATCAGCCAGTTCTTTGCACCCCACTGGCAACAGATCGTTCCTTATGGCCACATCTGTGTGAATGATTGAAAAGTTCCTCTGAGGTTTAACAGTATGAAACAGAGAAGCAGCAGCAAGGAAACTTTGATTTCACCCCTCCCTCATTAAAGTCCTGCTTACTCTGTCTTTCTGGTCACAGAAAAAAAAAAAAGACTACACTCTAAACAGTTCTGCCCAATTTTATTACATCTCCAGGCTGAGTACCCATGGGGATCTTTTTTAATGCAGTGGATCACACATCCCTTATCTTTAAGCTGTGGTTAACTGGGGGGGGTATGTAATGACATGTGAGAGGAAACAGCAGAGTGGAGGAGGAGAGTGGTGTGAGTGCGGCTCCCCGGACTTTTTCCGCACCGCGGAATTTCCCAGGCAGGGTGAGCCCTGGCGGGGACATTCCCCTGCCAACGAGGCTGGCAGGAAACCCCAGGCTGGCGTAACACTGCCAAAAAAAGGGTTTCGAAGACACTGAAGTGAGCTCCACATCAAGAACAATTAAAAAGGGCTGTAGAACAAAGGGGTGAAGAGAAACCTGCATCAAACAATGCAGTGGGGTTCCTTTCCCTTCAGGGTCAGGTTCTCCTCCCTGCCCACCTCCTGCCTGCAAGTGCTGCCTGTATATCTACGAGCAATCAAGCTGTGCCTCATACCCCTCTCCTGCCTTGGCTCTGCAGGTAGCCTGCACAAGCAGGTGCCTGCGTAGCGGTTGCATAGGATTTCAGTGGGATTTTGCCCTCAGAAAGGTCGAGATGAGTCTCATAGAGGCTAGTGATACTTAACGTGAAAGCTCCATACAGCCAGAAGCCTGATTAAATCAGGGATAGGGAAGCTGTCAAAAAAAAAAGAAAAAATATAAAAGAGAAAAAAAGAAGAAAAATAAAACAAAAGAAAAAAAGAAAAAGAAAAAAGGAAAAAAGAAAAAAATTAAAAAAGAAAATAAAGTACTCCCCTTTGTTGCAGATGTATCAGATGTAAAATAGTCACCTGCTCCAGTAGATATAATAACTTTCAGCATGGAAATACTTTCCTGGATTTTCCTAGCAGATGGGTGGATCCATCTGAACCGTACTCCCTTTTCTTCTCCTTTCAGCAGCAGCATGAGCCAGGATTCACCATGCTTATCAAACGTGGCAAGGAAGGATGGGACAACCCAAATCTCAGAGGAAAACACCCCCTGGCTTCAACACCTTTTGTTACCCCTTCCCCAGCACAGGTAACGCATGTGGTTCCCAGCGGCTGGCACCAACAATGTAAAAGCACTGGACCCCTCATCCCCCTGCCCATTGCATCCCCAGCACCTCGGGCACTGGACATAGATGTTAAAAACAAAGAAAAACCCCTAAGACTTTGCCCCCACCCTCACCTTGCCTCAGCAAGCTGCAGGAGGGAGGTAGGAGAGAACACCTCCTTCCCAAAGGGGATCATTTTGAAACCTTCCCCCTGCAGGCAGAAAACACTGCGTGGGATCCATCTTCCTGTTCGTAGATGTGTTATATCACTGGAACACATTTAGCTGATAATCTTGATGGGCTCAAAACTTTTGTTTGAAATAAGGGGAGTTTGTTCCAGCCGGGGCTGGCATTTGATCATTTGCTCGCCAAAGGTCCGTGGTGCCCTCGGTCTTGACTAACACATGGCAGGGCCAGACCCTTGCCCCCTGCTCTCTCCCACAGCAGTCCTGGAGCAAAGTGTGCTGCTGTCAGGGACCTGAGAGGCCTCTGGGTGCCTTCACAAGGTACCAAGATCTCTCTTTGCAAAGAGGGGAGGCTTCAGCCCCAGAGGGGCACAGGTGGTCCAATATCAGGGGTGGTAGGAGCAGCACCTGGAGCACCACTCAGCTCATCCAGCTTCTCCACTGCCTTCTCCCTGCAGTGTCACTGCCTCTTGAACCAGGGCAGCGCTGGTTCTCTGGCTCCTAAAGCCATGGGGGACATTTGTTATTGGCTGTAAATGTGCCGGAGGTCAGCCCTTCTTGGGCACCACTCACCTGTGCAAAGGGGCAATCCCCACTCCAAAGAAGAGGAAAGTCCAAGTAGGACAAGAAACAAATCAAGGCACAGAAGGGCAGAGTAACACCACCACAGCCAAACAGCTGATGTGTGGCAGGGTAGGAAGAAAAGTCATAACTTGAGTCAGAAATCAAAATACCTATTTGTAGCAATATTTATTGCACAGAACAGGGACAACAGGACATCAGTAATTATTTTGTGATGTAAAAAACCCTTAATTTAAAATGATGGATATGAAATTGTTGTAACTGGAAGATACACATATATTAGACACATTTTACAACAATGTAAAATAATTGTAATATCTGCTTGCTATTGGATCCCTCACATTTATTTCATTGGATGTTTGAGATAGTATCTTTTTTCTGTAAAGAACATTTTTTTTCTGTTTTTACTTATCAAAGCAAAGGCAAAACCAAGACACAGCAGAAGCAAATAATAATAATAATTATAATAATAATACAAATACACAGGACAAAAATTATAATGGTGGAGGAGAAAGAGAAGAAACCATCAGAAGGAAGAAAAAGCTAAAGACAGAAATATCTGCCTTGTCAGCAGAAAGTGACAGTTCCTTGAGAGAAGCTGATTCAGGCAGAGAAAGTAGGCAGGCGGTACTGGAAAGCTTGACTCACCCGGCCCAGGGAAAACCAGAGGGTAAGAAGAAGTGTAAAAAACTGAGCACAGGATGGTGAAGGGGAAAAAACCCGTGTGTTTGTCATGATTCTCTCACTGCAGGTACTTTTAGCATGCCTCTCACCTGATGAACTCCCAGTGAGCACATCCCACCTGGAAGCTCTTTTCTGAGATCCTTCAGAGCTGGCTGCCATGCTGCGGCAGAGTGCTTGTTGTATAACTCATCCTGCTCATTGCAAAAGACCTGCAGTGGAGATTTAGAGTGAAAGGTGAGAGCCCCGTATCAAGCTGAACCAAAAAATAACAGCTTCGTACAGAGGGCCCAGCCATGAGGGCACCTGGTGAAAAGAACTTGTGTATTTTCAGAGCTGGCCAGGGAAAAGACAAAATAAGAAGTGGAGGGGCAGGACAAAATTTTTAATGGATGGCTGTACCAGGGAACACTGACTGCCATACCATGGTCTTGCTGTCAGACCACACAGACTCCCAAATTTTCTGTGTTGCGGGAAGAACTGACTTGAGATGATCTATCCCAGTAAAGTTTACTCCTCTGGATCCTTTTGTGACTTTGGGAAGAAAAAAAAAATCAGATCTAAGAGAATATTTAGGGAGAAAAAAATCATCATCTGAAGAGCAGTCTTAAGCCAACCTAAGAGTTATCAATGCCTTTGCCATCCACTGAATTTCATTCTAAAATGAACTCCAAGTAAAAAAAGCTTCATCCGGTGGTGTTTGTGCCATTTGTTTTCAAAACACAACTACCCAGGAGTTAGAAAACAAACCACCACCCAAACTATTACATTGTGGCTTATGTTTTTCATTCGAGAGTCATCCCAGGCTCTTTTGCAGTGCCTCAAAGCCCTCTTCTGGCCACATTCATTAAGGATTCACTAATCTACTAAACCCACACCAGCTGACACAGTCAGGATGTGGGGGAGGGCATGTGGTACTTTCACTTAGCTTTAGTGATGTGCTCATTCTTCATCTGGGGCTCATGCAAAATAACTCACACACTCTTCATTCTCTAGTGTCCTCCCACAAATCCCTCTCTCCCATTCCAGGCAGAGAAACTCCTGTGCAACTCACCATGACAGACTTACACAACAGACCTGTTTATTTCACCCCAAAAAAAAGGCTATGGAATATGCCCACGAGGGGGTAGTAACGTGAACAGTGAAGGAAGACAGAGTAATTTGGACAGGATTTTAGAGAGTCACTGCCCAGATACGAGCTAGGTTACGTTATGTTAGATATGGGTGACAAGCACCTTGGTGGATTAACGTTTCAAGGAAGACTCAAAGATCCAGACTCAGGGAGATAATAAAACATTTCCTTGATTTCAAATACATTGGTCCTGTATTGTAAGTGAGACAGATAATGTTAGAAGTTACATAATACCTTGCTAATTGGAGATGTAGTGCTAAACTATAGGATGAGCACAAGAAACCCCATTCCAACCAGACAAGAAACCGTGTGGTCTCTGCTCTTTGCCAGCCCCAGCGAGCCTCCTCTCCCTCTGCCTATGCTTCCCTGCCAAGCAACTGTGCCATCTCAGGCAAGTTACATGCCTTCTCCAGGTCACCACAGGCTCCAAAAAGCACACAACACGATGAAAACCTGCCTGAGCACTCCTCCTGATTCTGGTTATAAATGCTTCTGTTTTGTTTTAAAAAGTTCCCCACCTATGTTTCCTATCATGTCTACAAACCTAATACACATGGCTTCAAACCAGATGTAAGCAGAAAGTCTGGAACAGTAACTAACATGATTGCTATGACAGTGCTGTTAGGGAGGGAGTAGAGGACAAGATGTTCCTTTTTTGACACATATGGAGAAAGGTATGTATGCATATTTCAGTGTGCTATAGCAGAGGAGTGACTGTCCCACAACATTGATATTGCCTTTGGAAACCTCCAGATTGCCAAATCCCCAACCTTCTTCCTCTCCCTGGTGTCTCAGAGCAAGACCTTTGCGTGCTGCCCTTCCTTCAACCCCCATCTTACTCTTTTTGCTTCCCTTCTCTTTCCTACCCCTCACTCCCATTTCCCCTCCAGGCATGCCAGGGCCCTGATCTCACACCACACTGAAAAGCAGCTCATGCTTTGCAGCCCCTCTCCTGGTTCATTGGCAAAGTGAAGGCTGACGCAGGCAGGACACAAGGGCAGTAGACTTCACTTTCAGTTTCCAGAGAAAAATGCTGGGAAAAAGGTACTTAGACTTTGCCCTGTTATGTAGCGGCTGTTACATGGCATTGCCAAGAGCATGCTGGGGCTTGAACTCAACTCTTTGTTTTAGAGGAATGCAGGAGCAGCACCCTAGATCACACCAAGAGCCATTGCTCCCTACCCTTTCTCCTGCAGTGGTCACTGTTGAATGACGGGGGAACAGAAAACCAAAGCAAACACTTAGCAATATTGCCTTAGTGTACTCTCTCCTAGTTTCCAGGAATTTGTAGTTCGGGGATTTTTCCGAGTCAAGCAGGCTATTTTTGGCTATACATACAGGAAATCAGCCCAGAGGGTAATGCACCCTGCTTACTTCTTTCCCAGCTGTGAATCCTGGCTATAACATAACTCCAAGGCAACCCTGTAGGCATCCCCCACCTCCTCCACCCTGGCCCTCCAGCCACCCCAGAGGCTCCCTGGTCTGTGCTGTGCAGCCTCTCTCTCTCCCATGACTCTGCAAACGCAGCTCTTGGGCTCATGCAGCAGCGGGCACGCAGCCAGGCAGCTTAGGATGCCCTACGGCCCTTGAATGCTCTGACAGACTTACAGATCTCTCCTTGATTTTCCTTCCATTACTTAAAGCAAAAACTGTTCATAAGCTAGAGAAGCAATGGCCACACTGCACCTCCTCCGTTCTTCACACTGCTTTTTTAAATGAAGTGGTTTAAGGATTTCCCATTGGCTGGCTGGGCTGCAAAAGCCCTCAAAGAAGGAAGCCTAGGTTACGTACAAGGTTCTATTATGTGTCAGGCCTGATACACGGACAACAGGAAATATTGGCGTCAGGTCTCATGACAGGCTTGTGCTGCTTGCACAGATCACTCCCTTCCCAATACACATTATCAGGGGGAAAAAAAGCAACTTGTTGAAGTGTTTTTAATCTATAAACCACAGTGTGAAACTTCTACTCAACACACAGGTAAAACTAAGGGAACTACTATGCAACTATAAAACTAGAAAGTATATAGGGCTATGGCAAACAAGAGAAACTGAGACTAAATCAGATGAAACAGTTTAAGTAAACTTGCCCTCTTTATTAGGAGCTTTTCATTCTTTGAGACATTAGAACTCTCTTTGTATTGTAAGTATTTCAATAACATACATGTATTAGAATATAAACTCTTTGAAAATGAGTTCTTTTTCTAACACAGATATCAAGTCCTTCACCGTTACTAACAGAGAAAAAGAGCCTTCCAAACAGTCTAAATATACGAGTGGAAACTAAGCATGAAGAAGTGATCTGGACTTCACAAGTAAAGACTTTATAAATTAAATATGCATTTGTGATTGAAGTATTTTGCTGTTATTTAAACTGTCATGAGCTGGCCAACGTTTTAACCCACACTTCTGTGACAAAAATGAAGCAAACCCCCAGTGCCCTTGCCCTTAGCCTTCCCAGAACATGACTTCAAATCTTCAGTTTTGTCACACATACATGGAATTGTCACTTGCAGTACATAAAAAGTCATACAGGCCCTTCTAGTAAGCAAAGCTCCCACTTTTTAAATGCTTACCTCTAACAAGTAGAACAATGAAAAACGATAATTTGAATCTCATAAAGGAGAACTGCAATAGTGCAGCATATCAAATGAAATTAGAAGCAACTGAAAACTTGAAAGAAAGTAATGGAAACTTCTGCTTTTTATCCTCATTTTCATCAACAATTAAGCTAATGTTTTCACTAAATTTCTAGAATTAAGAAATGAGCCTAACATGGTACATATGAGAAACAAGATTCTCAAAATACAACAGAATCATAGAACACCAGGTTGGAAGGGACCTCATGGATTGTCTGGTCCAACCTTTATTGGCAAAAGCACGGTATAGACAAGACCCAGCACCCTGCTCAACCAAATCTTAAAAGTGTCCGATGTTGGGGAATCCACCACTTCCCTGGGGAGATTATTCCAATGGCTGATTGTTCTCATTGTGAAGAACTTTTCTCTTGCATCCAATCAGCATCTCCCCAGGAGCAACTTGTACCCATTACCCCTCCACTTTTCCATGTGACTCCTTGTAAAAAGGGAGCCTCCATCTTCTTTGCAGCCACCCTTTAAATACTGGAACATGGTGATGAGGTGTCTGCTGAGCCTTTTCTCACAGATGACCAAACCCAGTTCTCTCAGCCCTTCCTCATGTGGCAGGCTTCCCAGGCCTTTGATCACCTTTGTGGCCCTTCCCTGGACCCTCTCCAGCCTGTCCACAACTTATTTGTGTAGCGGGGACCAAATCTGCACACAGTATTCCAGGTGTGGCCTGGCAAGCGCTGAGTAGAGTGGGATAATGACTTCTTTATCTCTGCTGGTGACACCCTTGTTGATGCAACCCAGCATCCTGCTGGCTTGCTTTGCCACAGCAGCACACACTGTTCGCTCAGCTGTCCACCAGCACCCCTAGGTCCCTTTCTACAGAGCTGCTCCCCAGACGGGTGAATCTTAGCCTATGCTGTATTCTGGGATCATGTTTTCCCAGGTGCAAGACCTTACACTTTTCTTTGTTGAACTTCATAAGGTTCTTGTGAGCCCACTCTTCCAGCTAATCCAGGTCTTCCTGCAGGGTTGCTCTCTCCTCAGAAGTGTCCACTTCCCCACTCAGTTTGGTGTCATTGACAAACTTCATCAGGGTACACTTGATCCCATCATCCAGATCACTGATGAAGATACTAAACATCACTGGGCCCAATATCGATCCCTGGAGAACCCCACTTATGACAGGCTGCTGGTTTGAAATGGAGCTATTTACCACCACCCTCTGGGAGCAGCCTGTCAGCCAGTTCCCCACCCACCACACAGACCACTTGTCTAGACCATAAATATCAGGAGCAGAAAAATCATTGTGGATGAGTCTAATCAGTAAAAGGGAGTTTAGTTATTTTATAAATAAATTGCTCTGAAATTGTCTGACAAACACCATAAAAATACTGTATTTTTCACTGGTATTTCAGTCAGCTGGATTTTGAATAAATAAATGTAAAAGAAATAAAATCTCTGTATTGTAAGGTTAGTAATCAAAAGGCTCAGGACAGAAAATAAAATATCAAAAGTAATACAATTTCTTCCCTTCAAGTGAATAAAATGGAAATAAAAGGAAGATACAGCTTTGAAAAATCTTGTGAAATAAACTTTTAGGTGTAAAGGAAGATATTTAACTGACAAATTCCTTTCCAGTCCTGTTTCATATCAAATAACTTGAAAAATAACCAACCTCCTAACCTAAGTCCCCATTAAGATCCACTTAGAAGATTAGTTTAAAGACACTACTTTAAAAATACTTTATTGCTTCTATGTCTCTATATACAGTATATACACAACTGGTAATAAGACAATAATAGAAAGGAAAACTCATTTATAGTTCAACTGAATGACATATAGAAGCATAGTGTCTTCAACTTAAAACGTGCATAACTCCTCAGTTTCTCCCTTTCTCCTCCCTGTCTGTTCCAGAGACCAAAGAAATTAAATATTGGTCCTCATTCCAAATTAGCTGGCAATTTCCCTCAAGTTCATGACCTAAAAGCTAATGTTATTAAAAAATTAATCTAATTAATCTAAAAGGGAGAGGTTCTACCAGAAGGTGATTAGACATCTTTGCTAATAGCAGTGCTGTGTTATCTTTCCCTCAATTGTCAAAACATTCAAAAATATGTGTTCCACTCCATCCATTCTTGGTAGCTAACAGCAATATAAAGTTGCCATTGAAAAGCAGTGGTGAGCACAAGAAACATGCTGCCACAACACTTTCACACATGATATGACTTTATGAGAAAAACCAAATGGTTAGTCCACAAATTAAATAGTTTCCTTCAAAGTAAAATTTTGAAGTCTTATTTTCATTAATATTATTTAGACAGATTTGTTATTCAGGATGAAAGCCTTATACTCTACCTATTTAAGAAAACACACCTGGAAAAGATGAAAAGTCATTTTGCATTGCGGTGTTTTACCTTCCCAGACCTGAATTGGTGTGGTCTCTTTTTAGCAGAGGATAAATTACCATTAAAATATTAAAGTAAGAAATAGCTACCTAAAGCTAAGGTATGGACAGATACTATGTGAGGCAGCTGTCAGTAGGAACTAGCAAAGTGAACCTTCTTAATTCTATTTGAAAAGCTAAGAATAAATGCTGTTTCAGTGTATGTGACCCCTCCAGTCATTCTTAAACATTTTTAAATTGTTAAGTTTATAGATGGATGCTACTGATGACTTTTGCACACTAAAAGCATTTAAATTTTTTTGTTAAAACACTTCTCCGTCATCCTTTAAAATGAACAAAACAAAAAACTACTGTTCCTGTGGCATTAGCTCTCTTGGGGCTCCAGCAATAAGAGCACAATCTTCCTAACCTAGCAGCAAACCTGGCAAAGAGTAGAACATGTCTAATATGAAGACATTTCAATTATTCCACTTTGTTCAACCTACCAATTTTCCTTATTAATCTTCTGCAAGCAAACTGAGAGACTCAACTTTCATATTCTATTTAAGCATGATGAGAAGTGCTCCACTGCTGTTCTGACACATTTCTCAGTAAAGCCACTGGTAAAGACTACCTTCGGCCTGAGTGGGACCAGAAGTAACATGGAAAACTTCTCTGCTGCTTAATTTGGGGGCTGAATTTAATCCAAACTGTTTTCAAAGTACTACTAGTTAAAACTATAGACAGGCTCAATCAAATTAGCAGCAGAAAACACCAAGCCAAGAGGCCCAAGAGCCACCAGCCTTCACACCAGCAAAACCACAAATATTTACCAACCATCTGTGTGAAGGGCAACCCGGTGTGCATTTGGCTTTTTGGTGGTATTTTTTTAACCTTTGATATTGGTAGCAATGAAGCTCATAAATAAATTATAAAACTGACAAACATACAAGGGGCATCATTGCATGGCCTTGACACTAATTGTGTGCCAGTTACTGTTACCAATTGCCAAACATCATCAAGTGCATTCAGGTCACTTGGCTTGTCCCTACAGACCCAATGTATGAATGAGGTACAAGAGTGATTATCAGAAGCCCTACTTTGCAAGAGCATAATGGGATAGCTTTATCTTATAGGGAAGGGAAACACTATCATTAGTAAATGCTTCAAGCTTCAAGTAGGCGAGTCTGCAACTTGAACTTGCAGAAACTGCCTGAGACAGTATCTTCACTAAGGTCATAATACACACATTTCTCCATTACAGATAAATCAAGAAGTAAACAGTGTATCAAAGCTCAGAAGAGATTCAGTAGTACAGGAAACCAAACTAAAATACTGGCTATTTACATTATTTAGCAGCCATCTGTAAACTAGTGTGCTCTTTTAAATTTCAGCAAATTCTTGATGATTTAATACTATAGATTATTTTGACTGTGCTTCCTTGATTGATAATAGTACTTTTGGTACACTCCCTTCATATTTCTAATTAGGACTTTGAAACAAGAACAGACACCGTGCTTCTCTGGAGGGGATGTCCCTCAAACTCTGTAACGCTGAGAGAAAGACCGCTCCCAAAATCTTTCCCAGGTTTCACACAGTTTTGAGCAGCAAGACCATGGCAGCAGAATCAGTGTCATATGGATTAAATTAGTGCAGACAACTAGTAAAGCTAATAACCCACATATTTTCTTATTGAATTCTGTCAGTTTAATTTAAGGTGCTCTCTAATAATCTCAGATATGAATTATAAGGTTGAAAGGAATCAACCTTGTAGGAAGGTATGGCCTTAACAGTCCTCTTTACTCCTCTTTACCATTCTTCACAACTACCCAGAGTTAAGGCCACTCCGTTTATNGTGTTTTACCTTCCCAGACCTGAATTGGTGTGGTCTCTTTTTAGCAGAGGATAAATTACCATTAAAATATTAAAGTAAGAAATAGCTACCTAAAGCTAAGGTATGGACAGATACTATGTGAGGCAGCTGTCAGTAGGAACTAGCAAAGTGAACCTTCTTAATTCTATTTGAAAAGCTAAGAATAAATGCTGTTTCAGTGTATGTGACCCCTCCAGTCATTCTTAAACATTTTTAAATTGTTAAGTTTATAGATGGATGCTACTGATGACTTTTGCACACTAAAAGCATTTAAATTTTTTTGTTAAAACACTTCTCCGTCATCCTTTAAAATGAACAAAACAAAAAACTACTGTTCCTGTGGCATTAGCTCTCTTGGGGCTCCAGCAATAAGAGCACAATCTTCCTAACCTAGCAGCAAACCTGGCAAAGAGTAGAACATGTCTAATATGAAGACATTTCAATTATTCCACTTTGTTCAACCTACCAATTTTCCTTATTAATCTTCTGCAAGCAAACTGAGAGACTCAACTTTCATATTCTATTTAAGCATGATGAGAAGTGCTCCACTGCTGTTCTGACACATTTCTCAGTAAAGCCACTGGTAAAGACTACCTTCGGCCTGAGTGGGACCAGAAGTAACATGGAAAACTTCTCTGCTGCTTAATTTGGGGGCTGAATTTAATCCAAACTGTTTTCAAAGTACTACTAGTTAAAACTATAGACAGGCTCAATCAAATTAGCAGCAGAAAACACCAAGCCAAGAGGCCCAAGAGCCACCAGCCTTCACACCAGCAAAACCACAAATATTTACCAACCATCTGTGTGAAGGGCAACCCGGTGTGCATTTGGCTTTTTGGTGGTATTTTTTTAACCTTTGATATTGGTAGCAATGAAGCTCATAAATAAATTATAAAACTGACAAACATAGAAGGGGCATCATTGCATGGCCTTGACACTAATTGTGTGCCAGTTACTATTACCAATTGCCAAACATCATCAAGTGCATTCAGGTCACTTGGCTTGTCCCTACAGACCCAATGTATGAATGAGGTACAAGAGTGATTATCAGAAGCCCTACTTTGCAAGAGCATAATGGGATAGCTTTATCTTATAGGGAAGGGAAACACTATCATTAGTAAATGCTTCAAGCTTCAAGTAGGCGAGTCTGCAACTTGAACTTGCAGAAACTGCCTGAGACAGTATCTTCACTAAGGTCATAATACACACATTTCTCCATTACAGATAAATCAAGAAGTAAACAGTGTATCAAAGCTCAGAAGAGATTCAGTAGTACAGGAAACCAAACTAAAATACTGGCTATTTACATTATTTAGCAGCCATCTGTAAACTAGTGTGCTCTTTTAAATTTCAGCAAATTCTTGATGATTTAATACTATAGATTATTTTGACTGTGCTTCCTTGATTGATAATAGTACTTTTGGTACACTCCCTTCATATTTCTAATTAGGACTTTGAAACAAGAACAGACACCGTGCTTCTCTGGAGGGGATGTCCCTCAAACTCTGTAACGCTGAGAGAAAGACCGCTCCCAAAATCTTTCCCAGGTTTCACACAGTTTTGAGCAGCAAGACCATGGCAGCAGAATCAGTGTCATATGGATTAAATTAGTGCAGACAACTAGTAAAGCTAATAACCCACATATTTTCTTATTGAATTCTGTCAGTTTAATTTAAGGTGCTCTCTAATAATCTCAGATATGAATTATAAGGTTGAAAGGAATCAACCTTGTAGGAAGGTATGGCCTTAACAGTCCTCTTTACTCCTCTTTACCATTCTTCACAACTACCCAGAGTTAAGGCCACTCCGTTTATAATGCACGCAAGTACAATAACCTGAGTTCTTCCATACCATCCCGCATAATTCAGTAGCTCTGACAAAGAGGAGCTCTACTTTGACTATAGCAAAAGATGACATAGGAATACCCACTTGTGCTAAGTCTGCAGAGGGCACACATAAGATAAAAATGCATCTATTTGATTCTTTACAATAACTTCTTTTGGGTGCAAGTTATGTGGCAAGTAATGAGCCAGAGACATCTCCCAAGCATCCACAAAGTGCACAGCAATTCCTGAGAACATTTTCCTCATGACAGAATCAAGCTGAAAGGAATACCAGTCACTGTTAAAGAGGCTCACTTCTGGCCCAAGCTCTTGAACATTAGCGGTTCTGATGATGATTAAAGTCTTAGGGCTGCGATCCAGCAGTTGAATAATTGATCTCCGAATGTTCCTCAGCCGCCGGATATACACTTCCACAGGGAAAGTGCTGAAGTGGGACCATATAGTTATGGCTATCACCGTGTTTCTCCCACCCACTATGCCATTCAGTTCGTTGGCAATGTAGCGCAGTTCACTGCTAAAGACCGTTGAAAAGCGAATGGGTGGCCCATGACAGCGGAATTTCAGTAGGATGTTGTGCTTCAGGTCCACAGACATGAAGGGGCCCACATTCTTAGGACTCCCCAGGTTGAATTCCACTAGATCTGAAAACCCAAGAACAAGCATTAGTGAAAGATGGCATAAGAGATTAAAGCTACCGACAAGATGCTAAGACTATAGGGCAAAAGTAGCAGTAGATAAAGAAATTTGAAAATAATTATAAGAACTCTAAAATGGAACAGATGAGAGTCATATATGTGCTAGTTCAATATTTGAGTGGAGTTTACGGGTAGTAAAATTTGCAAGATGGCAGACTTCATCTTCACAAGACTGTCAAATGCCTTTTCCAAGTTTCCCAAACTATTTTCTTCTCTCTCTCTCGTAAAAAATAAATTTTCTAAATAGACTTCAATATATTCATCAACGACTTGGATGAGGGAATAGAGTGCACCCTCAGCAAGTTTGCTGATGATACGAAACTGGGAAGAGTGGCTGACACGCCAGAAGGCTGTGCTTCCATCCAGCGAGACCTAGACAGGCTGGAGATTTGGGCGGGGAAAAATTTAATGCAATTTAACAAGAGCAAGTGTAGAGTCTTGCATCTGGGCAAGAA
>VZTO01000900.1:0-21344 GCA_013400615.1 Syrrhaptes paradoxus | reverse complement strand
TGAATATGAGAAAAAACTTCTTTACAGTGAGGGTGACAGAGCACTGGAACAGGCTGCCCAGAGAGGTTGTGGAGTCTCCTTCTCTGGAGACATTCAAAGCCCGCCTGGATGCGTTCCTGTGTGATCTGATCTAGGTGTTCCTGCTCCGGCAGGGGGATTGGACTAGATGATCTTTCGAGGTCCCTTCCAATCCCTAACATTCTGTGATTCTGTGTGATTCCTTCAGTCACTGTCACCCTATAAACTCAGTGTTCATGGGAACCCTTCTGGCAACTTCAAGACTCCATATAAATTTAAAGACATCTTCAACATGTAGGCAATAAAGAGTCTCTAAGTCTGTGTTCCAAAACAACTTAATGGTTTTAGGGGTATGGGGTGAGGGAGGAATATCTAATTGGCTACTGAAATTCTGTTTTTTAAGTTATAAGAAGGGGCCCTAAACCAATCAGCAGTAATGGATGTCATTTGCTATTTCACTGCAAAACGACTTGATGGGGGTGCTTAAAAGCCTTATGCAGGCACCCTAAGTGATGTCTGCCGTGCCCCCCAGGTGGCCACCTTAACTCACAGCCACAGCAGTGGTCCTCATCGGCAAAATATTTTACAAAGGCAACAAGGTCCTATTTCCAAGGCCTACGTGTTTCCAGTGTCTGCTCAAACATTTTACTAATTGCCTTTCTGCCAGCATTTATTATGAAGTTTTGTCTTTCCTCTTCCTTTGTTTTGCCATTGCCATTCAGTGAGATCAACTCCGTGTCTGAGGTGTGAGAAATAAAGCTTTGCAAAGGTCTTTCAGGACAAAACTAAATTTAAAAAAAATAACCTGGAACAAATGCAGTCAGATATTCAAACCACTGCCTTATTGTAGAGTCTCCAAACAAGTGGATTACTTTTCCTTGTAAGCATTTGGTTATATCATCTGACTTGTTAAAATGATGGATCCAATGTGTTCTGGACCTCCACTGGTCTTCATAATAATAACCAGAAGGGGAAACTGTGGGATCATCAGCTCTGTCCATACTGCCTGAATCTGGAAGAGAAAAATTATTTGAAATTAATGTACAACAAAACCACCATCCATAAACTTCATGGACACATAGCTAGTGGTGTATGAACATATTCCCTAGTTTAAAGTGAAAGAGTATGATGTACCACACAGGTTTAAAACCTTGGTGCATCACACTTCTGCAAGCCCAAGTATTTCACCTCCTATTTCTGCAGCAAAACCTGTAACTACTGACAGAGTCAGTGTGCTGGTTTTGGCTGGGAGAGGGTAAATTTTCTTTGTAGGTGGTACTATGGGGCTTTTTTTTTGGACCTGTGATTAAAACAGTTGATAATACAGGGACGTTTTCATTATTGCTGAGGAGTGCTTATACAGAGTCAAGGCCTTTTCTGCTGCTCACATTCCCCCACCAGCGAGTGGGCTGGGGATGCACAAGAAGTTGGGAGGGGACAGAGATGGCACAGCTGATCCCAACTGACCAAACGGATATCCCACACCATATGATGTCATGCTCAGCAATAAAAGCTGGAGGAATAAGAAGGAAGGGGGAACATTTGGAGTGATGGTGTTTTGTCTTCCCAAGTCACTGTTACATGTGATGGAGCCCTGCTGTCCTGGAGATGAGTGAACACCTGCCTGCCATTGGGAAGTAGTGAATTAATTCCTTGCTCTGCCCTGCTTGTGCACGCAGCTTTTGGTTTACCTGTTAAGCTGTCTTTATCCCAACCCTGGAGTTTTCTCACTTTTACTCTTCCGGTTCTCTCCCCCATCCCACCAGGGGGAGTCAGCAAGCGGCTGCTCATTGCCAGTTAGGGTTAAACCACAACAGCGGCTGCACAACTATAGTCTAACCTGGTTTAAATTAAACGGTATCTCTGATGACAAAGCAAAAAACCCGTAAATATCTGACATCTTTCACATTTCGACAGAAGTGCTCAACCGTGGATGCTTGCAAAGGTGCAGAGGAACAGGGGCAGGCAGCCCAGCAGAGCACCCCCTCCGCCCAGCCCGGGCGCCAGCGCCCCCCGGCCGCGCGGTCCCGGCCGTGCCGCGGCGCAGGGCCCCCTCTAGCGGGCAGCCTGCCGGCAGCGGGCGGGGCGGCTGCTGGGCGGCACGGCCGCGGCTCTACAGGAGCAGCCTCTGCCCCTGCAGCGCAGGACACCAACCCCAAGGTGACAACCTGCTACACTCATCTTTGCTTAAAAAAAAAATAATCCATCTATGAAATAACACACACGCTGGCACTCCTGCTCCATGCCAGAAGAGGGAAGTCTGAATCATATGGACTCCAGAACTAGGAAATGTCAGGATTAAAGCTATGACCAACGATTTTATTTGTGCCTTTTGAATGTATGAATTATGAGAGTCTCTAATTCCATGGATTTCATACTTTCTCTCTGCTATTTAGCCCCTTCCCCTTTTACTACGTGGGGTAGGTGGTCCCCTGAGGAGTAATTAGACTACAGCAGGGAAGGTCTGTTCTGTAGGATGCCTATTTGACTCGCACAAATTGGACAATATGTCACAAGCAAGGGCCAGAGATTACAGGAAAGAGGAACTGCAATCTCATGGTTATGTCAGTCCAGCATTGCCGTATTTCTCTTAGTATGCAGTGTGGTACTAGTGCATCCACTTTTGTGAGGTCGTTACAGGTGATACCTTTACCACATGTGTATTCAAATACTTAAACTGAGTGAGCACAGAGCTGTTCCCTGGCACCAACACCAGCTGGGCAGAGCAGCTACATCCAGCAGTTTAAACACTTTTACCTGCCTTGGTGTGGAGACTACCTGTTAAGAACAGTCCCTGGCCTGTCCTAACTTGCAGCTGTTTGCAAAGGCACCCATTGCCATGGCCAAAATCATGCCAGGGACCATTCTAACTATGTAAAAGTACAGGCAGTGGAATTCCAGTGTCCAGAAGCATCCTCTAGTAGATGCTTCATTATAACACAGGTGAAGCCAAATTCTAAACACTCAAAAATCAGGCCATATGCACCTTTAAACACCCATTCCTAGCAGGCATTTTTGGTGTCACCGTTTGTATACAATATTCTCTGTGATTAACATCAGTAGACTTCACAGGGACACTGTAAAAAGCAAACTACTATTATGTTTGTATAACATACAGACTATAATCATGAGTACCACAGAAAAAGCCATTAGAAAATTTTATCTTTAGATGATTCTTTAAATCAGGCAACAGGGACAATGACAGAAGAGAAAAAAACCCAACTAGTGATGTTGACTCATCCAAAACATATGAAACAGGAATTCTACAAAGAAAAGGAAAAGAACCCTTCATCTGGTCATATAATTAAAGATACTGTATATCTCTTAAGTCTTGATATAAAAACATTTCAATTTTTTGCCTTTTAAATTGATTCTTGGACTATGCATGAAAATATATAAAAATGGTACTAGAACAACTTTTTGATGTCTCCCACTAAACCTAACACCAGCACTTCAAATCTGTGTGCAGTACAGCCCCAGAATTCAGAAAGCCATTACTTTTGGATTTTATAGAAGAGGGTGAAAGCTCCAATCTGAATAGGTACAAACCAGGAATAGAAAAAATAAAGAAAAATAAAGCTTTAAAAATCAATTGGATTACATTTACTGCCAAACAGAAAGGTGTGTGCAGCAGCAGAATTCATTTAAGTGTGCCATCAATACTAAAAAAATCCATACATTCATGATCATTATACCAATGTATTAAGTTTTTTTTATTCAGAGACTGTTCTTAGAAGGAATTTCCCTGAGGAATACTGTGCTACTCCTATCAACCCTTTCTAACCCAGCATTAATCCTCAAGAAATGAGGCAGGCTTTGATCATCTGTAATTCCTGAAAAAAGGGTGATATAATTGAATTTCAAATTTGAAGCCATTTCTGCAAGGAAATATATAAGACAGAAAAAGCAAAAAAAACCCACGGCATCTAAAGGATCTGGAGAAAGACAGGGCAGGGAAGCACTGCTGTCCTAATAGCAGCAATCTATTTTTTTAGTGAACAGCAAAGCTAACAGCAAGACATGCTGTAGGCTGTTTTCTGTTAAGAAGACCTTATTGCTCAGGTCAGGAACTCTACCTTAAAAGTCTCCTATAACTTTATAAAAAAAAATACATCTGAATAGCTCTCAATTAAGAATTCTCTTTGTATCACATTTTATGCAGGATTTTTAGAGGCATAAAAAGCATGCACATGGATATGAATAAGATAAAACCTCTAAAAATTAACTTAGTACAGACTGTCTCTTTGTTCCCTTTTCAGACAGGGTACAGAACAATTAGGTTCTGGTCCACAAGTGTAGGTTCTGACATCCTGTGGTATCACAAATGATAGTAATACTTAAATACATATTGTCAAAATCTCGTAGACAAAATTCTTAATGAAAGAAATTAAGAAACACCCCACAGGCAGTTTTGCTAGATTAACTCGAGAGTTTGGTGAGCAGTTACTGTAAGACATTTTACATCTCTGAGTAAACGCCAAAAAAAAAGACACTTTTGGCAAGAGAACAAACTATTTCATTATTATTACTTCGCTAAAAATCCCATCTATGTATGTAACTTTAGACAATTTTGTTACTAGTACCGAACTTGCATTACAGTAACATCCAAAAGCCTTCATCTTCTCAATACAAATTCAGAAGTTAATTTCTGTTCCATGCTATGTAAACAAACGGATCAATTATTACCTCATGCCTGCTGTTCTTTTTATAAATTTAATTATAGATTATGAACAAGGATCTCATAAAGTTCACCTTACCTGTAAATGTCTTGGGCTTTACAATCACTGAATCAGGTCCACTGGAGAGTATTGGCCTTTTGATATTCACATCACTTGAACAAAAATGTATAATAACAATATAGTAAAGCTGTAAAATTTGAAGATAATATTAATCTCATTTTTTCTTAACCCACTTTAAATAAGCACATAGGACCCACAACAAGAATTTTTTATGTTAAGTTCACTCTGCTTCCTATAGCTGAATTCATTCTGTATTCATTTCCTTGAGACCACTACCACTGTTCTCAGTCAGAATTCAAAAATTCATTGCACTAGGACACAAATCTCGTGCACACTTTTACTGGCACAAAACCTACATAAAGCTATCAACCTACCAGAGGTCTGCAAGAAGCTTTGGGGGATTTGCCACAAAGATGGGAAGTTCCCAACTTGTGGTCCATGTACCAGTGCCAGGAGTCAAACCTCTTGAAAGGGTATGCTGCAGCAGCAGCTCCCAGCAATGCCAGCTCTCTACAAGTGCTTGCCACTGCTTTCAGCCCCTGTAATTCCACAGCCTGCTCCGCAGTACATAGCGGAGCTTGCAGCAATCCAGCATCACCAAGTCCTGCAGTTGTAGGTCTAGACTAGGCTAGCAGTGGTGTGTCCTGCCTCTGGGAGAGAGAGTAGTACCAGCTAATGTCCAACCAACTTCAGAGGTCTCCAGTAATAAGGTCTTCCAGTAAGACAGCAACTTGCTAAATACAGAAACAAAGCTCATCCCCCCTAAACTCCAAGAGACCTCAGAAGTACAATTTTGTGGACATACATCAATGAATTCCGATCATTCTGTGTTGGACACACATTACTATTGTACAGCTGTAACAGATGCAGAGATTTAATACTAAGCTATTGTTCTGTCTTTTGTTGCTGTTTTAAAGAGAATCCCTACCTAATGTTGTTCTCTATTTAAGTAATTATTTGGAATTTCTATAAGCCATTTGAGCCACAGATCTCAGAGCTGAACAAAACAAACAAAAAACAAACCAAAACACTCCCATTTTGAAAACATCACCAACCAATATCAGCCATATTTTACAGATGAACTGCCTGAGGCACAGAAAGTCAAAAGACCCACTTACAAACTTGATAAGGAATAACCAAAAACCAGTTCTACTGATATTTACTTTTGATTTCTGGGCTTCAGTTAAAAACGTGCACATGCACTTTCCTAATTAAACTATTTGGAGCTGTTACTCTAAAATCTAATCAATTTAAGCCTCAAGGGAACATACTGCTGAAACACTTTCAACACCTTTTTTGGAGAGAAAGGCAGAAACAAAAAATAAGGAAACAGTCCTCCAAACCACCACCAGATTTAGACAGCATGCTCTTGTGAAATTTAGCAGGTGTACCAGAGTTTAATTCAAAGCACAGAGACAGAACTACACTCCAAGTTTCTTTAGTTGAAGATTTTTGTGTTCTTGCACACCTGAACGGAGGGGAAGAGAATATTCACCAACTCACATCAAACACCTGTTCCTGCAGATACACACCTCCTTGTACTGCGTCTGTGTGGTGGGGTTTTGGTAGCAGGGAAGGGGCTACAAGGGTGGCTCCTGTGAGAAGCTGCTAGAAGCTTCCCTATCTCCAAGTCAGACCTGCCTCTGGCCAAGGCTGAGCCAACCAGCAATGGTGGTCGCAGCTCTGTGATAACAGAGTTAAGAGGGGCAAAGCACATAGTGGGGAGAGAGAAGCAATGTGGCCCTGGATGTGGGCAGGGATTGGTTGGCCCAACCCCAGCACCAGGAACTCTTCAGGAGCCAGCGAAAGAACCTGCAGCAAAGAAAGGAGTGTGATGTGGGAGAAACAACTACACATACTCCAAGGTCAGTGAGGAAAGGAGGGGGAGAACATGTGCTGGAGCAGAGATTCCCCTGCAGCCCATGGTGAGACGGCACCTGTGCCCCTGCAGACATGGAAGATAACAGTGGGGCAGAGACACACCTGCAGCTCACGAACAACCCCACATCAGAGCATTTGGCTGTGCCCAAAGGAGGCTGTGACTCCATAGAAAGGACCCATGCTGGAGCAGGTCGCAAAGAACTGCAGCCTGTGGGAAAGACTCATGTTGAAGAAGTTCATAGAGGATTGTCTCCCGTGGGAGGGACCCCACGCTGGAGCAGGGGAAAAGTGTGTGAAGAGGAAGGAGCGGCAAGGTTTGATGGACTGACCACACCCCCTTTCCCCATCCTCCTCTGCTGCTGAGGGGCAGGAGGCAGAGAAACGGGGAGTAAAGTTTTTAAGCCCAAGAGGAAGGAAAGGGTGGAGGGAAGAGTGTCTTTTCAAGATGTGGTTCTATTTCTTGTTATCCTACTCTCATTTGACTGGTAACAAATTTAACTGATGCTTTTTTCCCCTCAAGTCAAGTCTGGTTTGCCCATAACTAGTGAGTGATCCCTCCTTGTCCTTCCCTTAACCCTAGGAAGTTTTACCTTTTTTTTCTCTTGATTCTCCTCCCCAGCCCACCAGGGTGGGGGAAGAGAGAGTGAGTGGCTGCATGGTGCACATTGCCAGCTGGGCTTAAACCATGACACCCCTCTGAGGCCATCTGTTATATTTCACCAATAACCTAAAGTTTTTATTAAAAAAAAATATATACTTGACTGAGTGTATATATAAATTCAACAACATACGTACCTTTGGAAAAAGAGGCTTTCCTCTTGTGTCAGAAGACCTTTTTGATATCCACCCTTGGCATGGCTGATTCGGCTGGCACATGACAGTTTTCGAGGCTTATAACAGAACCATGGCTCACCTGTGTAGAGATCTGTGAAGTTACACACAGGGAGATCTCCAGACAAGCAAATGTTGCACTCAGTAGTTTCCGAATACCTCCCAGACTTGAATGAGCTTTTGAAATAGACCCTGTCTGGCCTTTCTTCTCGTAAACGCAGGAGGACTTGGACAGCTTCACTCGGATGGACAAGTGACACGGAAACTTTGACCTCTCCTGGCCAAAGCAAAGTAAAGAAGACTTTGTAAAGGCCATTATGGCAATCTACAATCCTTCCTGTTGCTCCAGCTTTCAGCAGAGGAGAGTGAATTCGTGCCTGTAGATAGTCTCCGCCATGCTGCTTGGGTTTTCCTTGGAAATCTTTCATATGAACAAGCACTTCTAACTGATCGCCCACCTTGAAGAACCCACTGGGTTTGACAATCACAAAGTCACTGTGTGCAGGATCAGTACTTTCTACAAAGGCAATTCTGCCATCAGGGGGTTTTGGCCACTGTATTGCAGCAAGTAACGATTCCTGTTCCACTTGTTCTCTTTTGGACAAATTCTGCTGCTTATAACCACAGTAAGGCTTCCTAGTAATTTTGGTTGTCTGTGACAGAGAATGCTGGAGATTGTTTTCTGTTATCCAATTTGATCCTGAAACTGTGTCATCATCCAGGTGCTGTGAAGGAAAAAGATTACCTGAAACTGCTATTAAATTAAACATTATGAATAATGGATGCTCTGTCAGGAAATGATCCCAAGAACTGGGCTTTGCTTTACAGAGCTTTGAAGTTGACCAAATGAAGCAACTTTACTAGAAGACGCAAGTCTATTACTTTGACCATGGGCTTTCTAAGGAAACAGGTGAGCAACTTGTGCTTACCCTGCTCTGGGAAAGAGGATTTTATATAAATCAGGCCAAATATTTTCTGTGGCAGTATTTTGCCTACCAGCTTATTCTGTAAATATCAGCACCATGAAACAAATTACAAAAGGTCATATGATTAAATATGAGTTACAACTTGCTGTTAAATTTTCTTACTGTAGTAACATTTTAGTCTTCCAGTACAATGAGGTCTAGTAGCTGCCCAATATAATGCAAGGAAATAGGGTTTCTTTGAGACATTACACTGCAGATGAAGCTTGATGCACCCCCTGCACATGCCTTCTAGAGAAGTCTGCTGCATGTAACAGCTGTAGTCATTTATCTGGTCACACTCACATTGCTTCTTATCTAATTATCTGAAATGTGGGTTTCCCTGTAATGTGCAGATTGGAAGAAAAGAAAGGAATGCTTCAGGAGCAATGAATTAAGGACAAGCTAGGACTAAACAGGCAAAAATAAAAGTGGTTTATTTTTAAGATTTTAAAATCTATATCTAAATACAATGCTAAACAAAGTGAGGGACCTTCTGCTGCGACTTGAGATCAGTGTCCAAAACTATTTTCATACAAATGACTGCAGAGATAGCATCTTCTTCATGACATCACACAATTTTGCAGGTTTGCATTAGGAAAATTTTAAAAATAGCAGTCTAAGACTCCAGAGCTACCTGTGAGACTTCTAATCAGGAAATCCAAACTTACACCTCAAATATGCACAAAATCAGCAATTAATGAGTGCTTAACTGTCAGGTGTATATAGTAGAACATACCCATGCTTGTATTCCATAGAGAAGTAAAATAGGTAAAATCATTTTTTTCAAGCAAAAATTGAAACTATACAATGTACCATTCACATGGTATCAGAGAATATGCTAGTTTAGATGTGAAAGATTGCTAAAAAATTAAAACTATGCTACTTGAGATTTTTTTAAAAGACCATTCCCAGCAATTACATTAAAGCCTTATTTATTCTTATAAACCTTTCTTAGTCCATTGAAATATCACCTAAGGTACATGTACATACTAAGTAGTTTCTCCCCCACTACATTTTATTTGAATTTGCCAGTATATTAAATTCATTTGAACACCACAGGGATTCAATACACTTTTTTAGAAGAAAGGTAAACCTAATAAGCAAATAGAAACACACAGGCTTTTGAAGCTTGTTATGTAAGAGGTTGGTTTTGATCAGCTTAAGAGGATAATGAGCACACAAGGACGTAGGATGGATACACAGAATCTTCTCTGTTTGATATCCATGTTAACGATAAAATCTGGAATTGTAATAGGTTACATTTTAACTAGAAAATAGAAATTGACAATTATCCACGGACACAAAAAATGGTATTATCCCAATGGAAGCTTTTCCTTCTGTTTTACTTTTCCACACAGCATTTAACAAATTTTCCCTGAAGACCATCTGAGGTAATCCATAATTATTTCTATTTTGCATCATAGCAGGCAAAAATACAAACTTATGACTACACATGACTTTTATTAATCCAACAAATTTCAGGCACAAATCTACTTTAAATCTTGCCTACACACATTCCTGAATTAAGCCATGGTTCTATTTTTTGATGCCTTCACAGCTTCTTCTTTTCACTTGCTCATGGATATACATGACACAGAAAACACTTCATGAAAATATTTTTAAAAGCTATATATTTTGATGTATCCAATAAGCTGGTAACCATGTCTCCGTCAGCAAAAATATTTAACCATTTTCCTAAGCAAGGGTGGAGAGGGAGAATATGTGTGTTTGATTAATTCTTGTGTTCAGTTTAAGCCCTCAAAAGTTTATATATTTGTTTCTTCAATGGCTGGTACTTCAAGGAGGGGGATGGGGAATAAAGTCCTTTCAAATGAAGAAGAGAGACGGCAATCTCAGAAGGCCTTAAAAACAGACATATAACTATTTTTAATCATTTATAAATTTCTATAGGGTTTTTAACCCAGTCTTTCTGTCTGAGATGCATATGTTGCTTATGGCCTAGCTAGCCTTTCTGAAGTCTTTCCAAGTGCATACCTATATCTTTCAGGGGAAAAGGGTGCAGAGAACACGAAGCCAACAAACACACATTCAGAAAACAGAGAACTTAATTTGATCTCTCTAAAGCAATCCACCCAGCCTTCTTAGCAAAGCACCAGGCCAAAGCTCTTCACTTGTATGCAGCTGAGGTCCTGGACAAGCACTGTCACTTCACTCCAGCATCTCTACATTATGATCCATTAAGAAGAATAGATCATACCACAAATATTTCCTCAATCTTCAAGGGAAAAAAAACAACCACTATGAAGGTAAAACCAGAGCTTCCTCAATATCCTGAAGGACCATTCTTTCTGTAACGTCCTTGTTCATCATTACAACCCTCTTCCATGTATTATTGCAGAATTATAAGCTTATGTGTGAAAGTAAACTACAACATGTATGCTATTCACAGGAGAAAATGCTACGGAGATTCCATTTTCCAGTTAAGGCAGGGAAAGCTTCAGAGTCAATGAATAGACCAAAGATCCTTGACTGGAACATAAAAGCTTTCCAAATAATCTTCCTTTTTTAAGTGCTTACCAGGCTCATCTCCAAACAAGCGCTCAAGCTCTCCTATCCCTATGGATACACATGGCTTGCCCTGAGGTGGATTAATAGCTTAGTCTGTCCCCACTCCATTCCCTGCCATCTCTTTCACAGGTATTTCCAAATCTCTCTGGTTCCTGTATGTTAAGAAGTCACACTGAGCCCATGCAGAACTGTGGGGTCACTAGTTAACAGCCAAAATAAAATAAGATTTCTTCAAGCAGGGCAGACAAAAAGCATTTCTCAAGATTTCTCAAGAGTCCTCTTACCATATCTTATACACAGATTCTTTTAATACAATCTCCATATTGAATAACACTTGCCCTGCTTTGCTTATTTACATATATACTCCATCCCAGGGGTCTTGATTTTGAATGCAATTCCCAAGGGGATTTTTTTGTTTGTTTGTATTCTAATAAGCTGATGCAGTTATCTTTCGTGGGGACCTACAATTTAGCAGCAAGAATAAAAAAAATTGTTACATAGTTCTTTTGCTCGGTTTCAGCTGTTTTATTCCACACACCTTTCCTTCATCCTTATAAGAAACTTCCCCTCTCCCTATACACTCTCTTTTCTAAATACTTTTAAATTAAAGAATGCTCACAACCAGTCCTGAAGTGGTTGTTGCTCTAAAGGCAATTGGTACAAATATACAAACTCTCCTGTATCGTAAAGGCATGACGTTGCTCCTCAGCAAAAACCTGGTACTTAGTGGAAAATTATTGAACATTTTATCTCACTGGCTGTGTTTGCAAAATAAAAATATAATAAAATAATAATACATTTCTTCTGGTAGTACAATGCAATGGTCAGGTGTGGACCTCAAGGGAGCACTTATTCCATACTAAAAAGCAAATTAAACAATAAACACACTATCAAATGTTTTGTGGACAGCTTGATTTTTTTATTTTTAAACACAAGGTAAGCAAAGTAAAACTCTGACATGGGTAGAACTGTTGAAAAGGTATCGTTAGTAGCTCAAGAATTCAAGAGTGAAGATTCCAACATGAAAAAGTATAAAATCCTAAAGAGAAAAAGCAGGGAGACTAGCTGGGGACTACCTGATAATTGCCTTAGGTCTTTAGCTTTAGCCAGCTAGGTTAGACGATTTGGGGATGAGAAGCATGTCTGATGCATTTATAATCATGTTTTCAACATTAACAACAAAAAAAAGCTACCTTCTATGATACACAAAAATGATAATGCTAATTCAAACCAAAGGTCCATCATTTTGATTTCCAGTAGTTTCCAACAGCAGGTATGTGGGAAAAGAATACAGGCCAAACATGTTGTGACACTTCCTCCTGAAGGCTTAATCCAGTTTCTAGGACTTTATGGCTTGGAGATTTACTAAACACTAGGGTTGGCATATTTAAGATTTAGTATCACCTAAAGGATTTCTCTTCTATGAATTAATCCAGACATTTTGAATATATGCTTTTAGCAGTTACACAGTCTTACTCCAAGGACTTCTGTAGCTTTGCTGCAATCCATAAACCTCCCTCCCCCCCCCCGCTTCCTTTGAATTCAACATCTGCAGTTTTTATTTAGTGTCTCCACTAATACTGGAATAGGGAACAACCATTCATTCTTTAGTTATTAATCCTGCGCCACTTGTGATTTTAGACCTCTCAAGCATCTTCCTTGACCTCATCTGAACCTCTTCCAACTTAACCGTATCTTTTTAGGAGTGAGAGGGGATTTTACAGTACCTGAAGGGGGCCTACTGGAAAGCTGGAGAGGGACTTTTCACAAGGGCATGCAGCGACAGGACAAGGGGTAATTGATTTATACAGGAAGAGGGCAGATTTAGACTAGATATTAGGAAGAAATTATTTACTATGAGGGTGGTGAGGTACTGGAACAGGTTGCCCAGGGAAGCTGTGGATGCCCCATCCCTGGAGGTGTTCAAGGCCAGGCTGGATGAGGCTTTGAGCAACCTGGTCTAGTGGAGGGTGTCCCTGCCCATGGCAGGGGGGTTGGAACTTGATGATCTCTAAGGTCCCTTCCAACCCAAACCATTCTATGGTTCTATGATTACAGCCCACATTTTTGTATCATTTCATTTGGGCACCATTGGCCAAGAGAAAAAAAGACTCTGAAAGGAGGATACATACAACTTAAAAGCATAAAGCAATTATTGATTGGCTGATATGCATAAAAAAGCTAGATTTTAATGAGGTAGTAGGTTTAGCATTATTATGCTCACCCACCAAATGCCGCACTAGATAGTGTGGCCAGGCAGGCAGTCAACACACAGGATAAGGCTCCAAGGCACCCTGGAACCAATTGTCCATCATTTTCTCTGTCTTGACTGTAGTCTGGAATTACTGACTAATGCAATATGAAAGTAGCTCTGCACTAAATTGATAATTAAAATGAAGAAATACTCAAGTCAGACACAGCAGAGGGAAAAAAGAAAAGGCAAAGAAAAGTTGCATCAGTACAGGTTGGAAATCAACTAGCTATCTAACTGCTCTGCAGAAAAAGGCCTAGGGATGCCGGTGGACAGCAAACTGATCATGTGTCAACAGAACAGTGTTGTGGCAATGAATTAACAAGAGCATAACCAGACGATAGAGCAAAGTGATAATTCCCCTCAACTTGTCCTTGGTGAAGCCATATCTAGAACACCATGTCTGGATTTTGCACATCCCATATCAGAGTCAAACTGGAGAGACCAGCTGATTAGGGGACTGGAGTACATGACCAAAAGGAGATACTAAGGGAACCAGACTTTTTTTTTTCTCCCAAATCTGGAGAAGACTGAGAGGGGATCTAACTGCAGTCATTCACAACCTAAAGGGGACTTACAGAAGAACTGAAGTCAGAAGTGCACACTAAAATGTCAAGAGGCCACTTCTTCCTGCCCCAGAGAGAAACATTCTTCCCTATGAGAGCAGTGCGGCACTGCAACACACTGCCCAAGCAAGTTGGGAAACCTTGAAAACTGTCAAAACTCAACTCAGCAATACTTTGTGCAATCCAAGCCAACTTTGAAGTCAGCCCTTTGAGGAGGGTGTTGGATCAAATACCTCCAGATATCCGTTCGAGTTTGAATTTTCTGTGATTCCAAGTTGTAGCTAAGCGCTATCAGTCACAATTCTAAACACACCCTCAAAGGGGAATAATGTTGCTCAAGCCCTCTCGGCAAAGAAACAGGCTCCACTTACCTCTAACTGAAGAAAGTTATGGACCAGCACCACAACAGCCAGCACTGCCATAAGCAGGCAGAAGATCTGCAGTCTGAACGAGTCACGCCACATTGTCCATTCATGTCTTTCCCTCCCATGTTAGGTGCTGCCATGACTTCCGTTCATCACAAACATTAATGTAATTTCGTCTCAGTAGCGCACAAGAGAATTCAGCTGGCTTCCACTTCATTCCTGCAATTGTATTTACAAAAATTATATTATGTCCCCAAAATATTATTAGAAGTAAAGTCAAGTTTAACACTGAAAGCATATAAATGGTGGAACTTCGCAGGGCAACAACTGGTACAATTGAACCATTAAGACAGATTTTTGTGGCATTAATCTGCACAGTACCATCTATTATGTTACTTAATTTTCTTGGGTATATCAAGGCAAAACCTTATCATAAAACCAGTCTGACCTGTATTTGATTAAAAAAAAAAAAAAGGCAAAAGAAGACTACAACTGTTTTTTTCTGGCAACCAAAAAAACCAAAACAAATAACCACCACTCTATTCATCCATTAGGCCACTCTATCACCATCCAGCCATCATGAGCCCAAGACTTTTAGCAGAAATTTTGATTTTTTAGACATGTCCCTATTTACCTCATTAGACATTCCAATAAGTTGTTATTAAAGACTAAGGTCTGAAGCAAGTCTCTATAAGCAAGATAAAATATACGTTACTTTTCTGCTGGGGAGAGGGGAAAAAAACAGGTATAACACCTAACAGTTAAACAGGAGCTATCAAACAGAGTTGAATGCGCTAAAATTGAACTTCAGAAATCTTCTATAACATTAGACTACATCCTCTCTGTTGTTTATTTATCATTCCTTTTACATCATGTACTCTTACACAGCTCTAATGGTAAAAAAAAAAAGTAAGTTTCTGGGAACAATGCAAGGTGTTGGGTTCTGGTTTTGTTGTTTGTGATTTTTAAAAAATAAAATTTAATAATAAGAGCCATGTTTTAATAAAAATTAGTTTTCATAAAATATATTGTTTATTTGAGGTTGCTTGATAACTGCTCTGTTATAAAATCACTGACTTAACAACCGTTGATAAACATTTCTCATAGTTTAATGTTTGATCAGTTTGACTTTCTGTATCTTCCTTCTTTTCTAGAGGGACAATTTTGAGGCAGTCATTTTGCAAGCAAAAAGGGTACATTTCTGCAGAAGGAGAAGCTCTAAACTTGGAAGCAGCCAACAGATGGCAAGGAGAGGCAGTCAAAAGACATCAGTCTCTTCAAACCTAATATTCTCAAAGCAGCATTACTCATACAACCATCCACCAAGTGCAACAACATAACGAAATGATTAGATAAACTTTGTATAGCTTTCTATAAATAGTTATAACTGCAAAGATATATGAAGAATACTGTGTAAATTTAATTTAATAATTTAATACACTAAATATCCAAATAAGCTAATTAAATCATTCATTAAATGAACATAAGACTAGAAAATTGAAATACATTACCAGTATAACCAGGACAGTCTCAAAATAGACTGCACATGAGATTGCTTTACAAGGATTATAGTGATTATAACTTCAAATGCTCTGCTGAGAATCCCAGAGATTGTATTTCTGACTGACGAACAAGCATTCAAAGAGCAAGATGTCCATTAAAGTAACAAACTGACAAAATGCACCAAAAACACAGCTTTGTTAGAACAGTTCTATAATAATACAAAGTATTAAATTTGTATAAAATATCAACTCAGGTTTTAAATTATAACTGACAATGAATATACCTAAATACATTAAAACGCTAATTTAAGGACATATTTGACCATTTTGAGGAACAGAAAGAAATACATTAGAGAAAAGGGGAATTTCCAATTTTGTTGCTGAGAACTGTCTTCAAATCACTGAAGAGCAGGAGTCACTGAAAATTAACAAAATGTAATTTCAGATACCTAAAAAGGCCACAGAGGCTACTCCCATGTTTTTTTGTTCAAAATTTTCTGTATTTCTGCAAACGTCACACATTCTAAAATATTTAAGCGCACAGGTTTAGAGCTTTCTTTACATGAAAGGCCTTAACATACTTCCAGTTTCATCATCCCTGAATAACTGATCTAGTTCGTTTTTTACATAAGTACACCCAAAAGCCTTAGATTCTTACCCTATTTCTTGGAGACGCTTGCATTGCTGCGGTCACAGAAAATCAGCTTTGCTACCGTTTTCCCTAGCTAAACCCCGACTCCCAAAGAGGGGAGACAACAGCCGCTTACGGCACGCTGACATTCGGAGGTCAGCGCAGAGCACTCGCAGGAGCCCGGCTTTGCTGCAGCTCCCTGCGGCAGTCCTGCTCTCGGGAAACAAGCCTGCACCCCCCACGGGGTACACCCTGCCTCACCCCGCGCCTGCGGAACCTGCACCCGCCAGCCACGGACGGGGGGAATAAAAAGGGAGCAGGAAGCCCTGCTGCCGGCAATATAAACTGTAAAGCCGTATTTTATTGCTTTGAAGGTACTTTTATCGCGTTCTTCCTATCCGGGGAGCACCTTCGCCTGCGGCTCGGCAGCCCTCGGCAGCAGCGCGGGCACAGGCGGCAGGGCTGCCCGCCCCTCTCGGGGGAGCGGCACAAGACGCTGCCACCAACACTCGGCAGCCCCCGCACCGGCAGGAAGCGCCTTCAGCCACCGCCGGGCTCAAACCGCAAGCAGCGCTCCTGCGAGGGCTGGCGGGCCCGGCCGCGGGGCGCAGCGGCGGGGGGACGGGGGATCGCGGCAGGACACCCGCCAACCCCGGAAGCCCTCACCTCAGCCGGGCACCCACCCAAGGCCTCCAGGCCTCCCTGCGCCAGCCCCGGTCCCGCTGCCGCCCCTCCCCAGCGCCGCTCCGGCTCCCCCCGCCCCCCGACAAGCAAGCCCCGCACACCGCAGCCGCAGACCCCGCCGCCGGCAGCCCCCGTCCCCTCACCGCAGCCCCATCCGTTCCCCCGGGCCAGGCAGCAGCCTCGCCCCCGGCCCGGAGGCGGCCCACCGTACACCCCTCCGCCCCGCCTTCCTCCCCGCCCCCGACGCGAAGGGCAGCTGCCATGGCACCACCTCCCGGCGCAGCCCCGCCCCGCTCACGCTCACCCCTAAAGGCCGCCCCTGGGGACCGCCGCGCCCAGGCTGGGCAGCGAGCGCAGGCCGCTGGTGAGGGGCCGGGCACCGGCGGAGGAAGCTCCTGGCTGAAGCTGGCGGGGTCCTGCGGCAGTGGCTAAGCTCAGGTACAGCGATCCTGCAACAGGGCTGTGAAGGTGCTGCTTTAGCCCTTACAAATATTAAGTGCCTGCTCTTGTGTCCTGCCCCCACCCCCCTCAGCCACAGCTATTTTGAATGAGTTAAGTGAGCTCCCTTCTGCTTTCCTCCTCCTTTCCCCAGATTACAATGACGATTGCCCGGTGGAGATGGAAAGCAGAAGCCTCACAGGCAACAACTTTGATGAGTACTATACACTGTCGGTCAAGAATTGAAAGGCAGCTGTACAAGCAGAATACTAAAAAGACAGTGCCTGGAAAGATACTTGGTAGGGATTTTTTCCCCCTCTTTAATATATAAAGCCTATCAATTTTGTATCAGTTTCTTTTCTCTTCCCTCTTCCTTCGCAAGCCATGCAGTGCATCAGATTCTCCTACAGACGCCTCAGTTCAAAGGGAGACCCAAGGCAAAACTCTCTACTGAGCATGCTAAATGCCAGGCATAAGCCCGTCTCTGTAATACAACTGGAGTGATGCTGGGGGGGAGGGGATAGGTGATGACAATGACAAAGCTTCTGCTCTTCCCAGGACATAGGTCCTGCTATGCTATTCTCTGCCCTATTTTACATTTCACCACCCCTCAATGATAGGAAAGGATCCCCACACAACTTTTCTCCAAAAATTCTACAGTTATTATTGTAGTTAGTCTTGATGAAGACCTAATAATGAATCAAATATGCTTTTCTAATCTCTAACGTGGTAAACCCGTGTGCAGAGAGAGGCCATAACCTGATGACTGAACATTTTCCCCAAACTCTGTGTAAAGGGACCTTGTGAAAGGCTGTTTAGTTTTAAGTTATCTGAATACCAGTGGCTTTGGTAAGGTGTGCTCCACATGCAACATTCCAACATCATTAGCCCCCCAAAAATACAGGTTCAACAGTTGTCACTCACCTTATATCCCTCCCAGTTTATCACACCAGAGACACTTGGCAATTATTTTGAAAAGAGTATGGAAAGATAGGTAATGAAAAAGAATCAATCTTTCCTTATTTCTTTTTCGAGAATTAAATGGAGTACGGTGAACTTATGCTGGGCCATTGGCCCCCTTGCCCTTCTCTCCCTTACCTGCAAATAATCATCAGTAATACACAGTATATTAATGCATCTGGGATTACTGAACCAATTCTTAACTATAGGCAAGTGTCAGGGAATGTTTTGATTTATACCTTGAGGCAAAAGAACATGCATTTGTGTCAAGTATGATGAAATTTAACGAGCAATGCACTGGACAGAGTCTGCAATGAGCATAGCCCACCCTGTCTATACACATCTTTGACCAGTCCCCTCTTTTGCCACGTTACCCCTATATTGCTTCTCCAACCATTTTTTCCACTCACACAGCCATCTGGCATTGTTCCCTGCCCCAGTTCCTTGAACAGCGAGTTTCACTCTGACCTCTGAAATGAGCTTGCCCCCTGGTTTCAGGTACAGAAATAACTAGGGGGTATTTGACTTGGCTGGAAAAAACTTTTTTGCTGATCTGGTGTTGCCCAGACCCTTTTCACGTCATCTAAAGCTTGCAAAAGAATAAGAGTTTTTGCCAGAAGAACTCTCTTCCAGCTTCCTCAATTCCTTCTGCAGAAGGTTACAGAGCAGCTTACCTAGAGGCACCAAGCAGCCTTTCCACCTCATTTCTGCACCAGCAAATCTGCTGCAGATCTTCCCTCCAGCAGCTGTGCTGCACTCCGCACTCCAGGGACATGCAGGAGCATAATTTCCCATTGCCTCCAGGTAGTTCTGTTCCCTTTTGGGACTCACACAAGTTCTTCCAGTGCTCCTTTACCCTCTCTCCACCAGACAAGTGGGGTGGTCCCAGACACCTCAGCCAAAGACTGCCTGGAGTACATCCAGCAGAGTTTGACACTACTACACCAAAGAAGGGAAAGCATCAGACAACTATGAAGAAGCTAACCTGTCCTGTTAGCAAAAGTATAGCTACTTCATGTGCTTAAGACTCTAGGTATCTATGAGTATAGCCCAAGAATCAGACCAAAAGGACATCCAATCTCTTGTAGAAAACAAGTATAAGAACTGGGAACAAGCAAGCCACAAAGAGAAGAGGACAAGTGAATGAACCCCACCCCAGAGAGATCAACAACACTACAAGACAGTTATGGAGTGGATCTTGAGAACACAAGCTCCGGTAGCACACACATTTGCTTTTAACTTCAAGCTGAAGCAGCTGTAGGAGGTAACAATGGAAGGACTAGAAGAGAGTTCAGGCTGTAGAGTTTCTAAGTGTCTCCTTTTTCTCCTCAGCCTCTACACACATTAAGCAGGGGTGACCTCAGCTCATTTCCGTGCACTTCCCACACCAGAAAATGTGTTGCAAAATCTCAAGGGACTAGAGAACTTCATCTGGTGTAACAAAAACGGAGAGGAAGAGACATCACAAAGGCTGTTGCTTGAATGCAGTTTAGCACAACACTAACAAAACAGCCCTGGCTGTTCTCACAACCCTACGTCCTTTGAGAATTGTTTAGGCTTTTGTAATGATTTAGTGCTTTCAGCCCAACACACGAACAATTTTAACACCATGTGTCACATTTTACATTTTCTAGGGCAACCTTTGCAATCATGGGCTTCCCTGTTTTCACAGGCAGATAAAAGTCTTGTAAGTCAAAGGCTGTAACTGGTTTCATTTGGGCATCCTGTATGAAATTTTCTGCTATTTCTTCCCTTGGTCAATGTTGTCTTGGACATATCAGAAAGAGCAGCTGTAACAGAGTTAATTTTCTTTGTAGTTGGTACTATGGGGCTATGCTTTTGTGATTTAAACAGTTGATAATAGAGTGATGTTTTTGTTATTGCTGAGCAGTGTTTACTCAGCCTGGAGGCCTCTGCTACTCACACCCCACCAGTGAGGAGGCTGGGGGTGCCCAAGAAGTTGGGAGGGGACAGATCTGGGACAGCTGACCCCAGCTGACCAAAGGGATATTCCATACCATATGACACCCTACTCAGCAATAAAAGCTGGGGGGAAGGGGGAAAAGGAGGAAGGAGGGACTGTTGGAGTTACAGCGCTCGTCTTTCCAAGTGACAATTACATGTAATGAAGCCCTGCTTTCCTGGAGATAGCTGACCACCTGCCTGTCAATGGGAAGCAGTGAATTAATTTCTTGTTTTGCTTTGCTTGCATGCATGACTTTTACTTTACTTACCAATCTGTCTTTATCTCAACCTTTGAGTTTTCTCACTTTTACTTTTCTGATTCTCTCCCCCCTCCCAACAGAGTGGGAGGGGGCAGTGAGTGAGCAGCTGTGGGCTGGNGGATATTCCATACCATATGACACCCTACTCAGCAATAAAAGCTGGGGGGAAGGGGGAAAAGGAGGAAGGAGGGACTGTTGGAGTTACAGCGCTCGTCTTTCCAAGTGACAATTACATGTAATGAAGCCCTGCTTTCCTGGAGATAGCTGACCACCTGCCTGTCAATGGGAAGCAGTGAATTAATTTCTTGTTTTGCTTTGCTTGCATGCATGACTTTTACTTTACTTACCAATCTGTCTTTATCTCAACCTTTGAGTTTTCTCACTTTTACTTTTCTGATTCTCTCCCCCCTCCCAACAGAGTGGGAGGGGGCAGTGAGTGAGCAGCTGTGGGCTGGTGATTGCCAGCTGGGGTTAAACCATGACAGCAGGCAAGAAAGATCTTGGTAAGGGAAAAGGGGGTAGACTTGAGCAATCCCAAAGCCTTCATGTTCACAAATTCTACCAGAAATGACAGGCTATACCTGAAAAGCTCCCATCAATCCTCAAGAAGTCCCCACAGGAATAACAGGCACAATCACCCAGGGTAGCATGTTAACTCCACTGGTCTTGATGCTCCTAGAACATGCTGGATTACTTGCAAGACTTGTGGCATGCACCTTTCCAGACCCACAAGTTATGATGGGGCATCACAAGGAACAC